>JANHGO010002103.1:0-31344 GCA_024606505.1 Aquila spilogaster
AGGATGAGCAGAAAACCAGCAACCAAGCCACACGAAACATAGTGAGTAGAGAAAGGGAAGGAGAATCTGCAAGACAGAAAGCTCCAATCGAACATGTGACACCTAGAAACTGAACTGGTCTGAAAGAATAGCAAGCAAGTAAACGTAAAAAACCAACCAGGCAACCAGATTTAGTGCCTGATTTAGCGTCTGGCAACCCCACCCACAGCACAGGGGTTGGAACTAGATGGCTTGTGTTGGAAGGGACCTCAGAGGCCATTTTATGACATCCTGAAGGGGTATGCAAAGATAAGAGAAGAAATGATAATGTTCTGAGCAAGTCTCTCAACTCAGAGAAAAAGTGAACACCCGTGTTAGATCAAGGTGAGTTTAATCAAGTCCTTCCCCAACTCAAAAGGAAACATCACCGTCCTGACCTTTGTAACAACCAGTTGAAGAACGCACACCTTTCTCCTGCAAAATATGTAATTTATTTTACATGACTTTTTATCACTTTTTTTCAATTTCATTATTATTCTTTATTAACTGTTCCCTAAGTTTTGACAAAATCTAACAGACAGCCTCCCTCCCCTAAGGCAGCTTTCCCACACAGCCACATTTCATGAGGTCTGAAAGAACAAACAAGCTAATTAACTCCAAATATTTGAGCCTTCAATAAGCAGTTTTTTTAAGAGAGCTTCTTTACAATGATTCATTCAGAAATGTTTTAGCACAGTGACTTCATTTCAATCCTTTAATAGTTAAATTAAAAGCCAAGATGATTTCATATGCCCCACGAAAGAGCTGTATCACTTTCTTTTCCCTTAAATAATCCTTTCAGTTCTCACAGCTATTTGAAACTAATTATTTCCTGCAGCTCCGTCAATCATATATTTTTATTCCAAAGCTTGTTAAGTAGAAGGTCTATCACATAAAGGTCAGAGCTAGGCTGACACAAGATTACGTGAGATAGGAAAACACAGGTAACGCTGCCAAGCAGTTGCTTCATCAGTCAAGTAAATTAAGAAGTTAAGGAGTATTTAATTCCCTCCTAAGTATAGGATATTAGCAGTAAGAAAATTAACGTAATATTGAATTTAAATCAAGGACATGCTCAATAAAAACAACACTGCAAGAGGAAGGCTTTTACTTTGTTATTTGCAATTCTCATAATCACAAAAAATGTTAATATGTAATGTATGCTTTCCAGTCAGATCCAAAACCTTGAAGTGGTAAAATCTAGCTATAAGCAAGTAAGTAGAAGGGCAATGCAGACCATAATAAATAATTTGTAGATATTGACAAAAGAGGATGAGATTATTCAGTGTATAAAGCACACATTTAGAAGTTCTCCAAAAACAAAACATCAATGCTTTCATAATTTTTCATAGAATCACCAAAGTTGGAAAGGACCACTAGGACCATCCAGTCCAACCGTCCATCTACCACCAATGTTTCTCACTAAACCACGTCCCTCAGTACAACATCTAAATGTTTCCTGAACACCTCTAGGGGTGGTGACTCTACCACCTCCCTGGGCAGCCCGTTCCAGTGCCTGACCGAAACACAGAATACTTTTATGACTTTAAGCAATATATACATGTTTTATTAGTCTGAGCATTCAGACATTTGAGATTATATTTCAGTGTGCAAGTTTTTATTTTTTTGAGAAGGGTGAGGGTCAGCAGTGCCTAACAGCACAGCTACTGAAGTGTTAGATGGCAATTCCTGTTCTACACATTTTCATCCTAAAGTAAGTTTGCTAGCATGGAGCAAAGCACAATTAACAAGTAGCATGTGTTTCCCATCTATGCAAGAAAGTTACACTTCCCCCTCACAGTGATTAAAATGCATTCCAGAGCAAAATATCATCTAGAAGAGCCTCAGGAAAGAGTCATCTATCGACCCAACCTCTCTTCGGAGATTTCTTCTTTTCACCTGTCGTAACTTCGCACATAACACTACAAGGTCACAGTATAAAGTGGGCTTGCAGTAGATGTAACACTTAAAAAGACTGTTTTGATTTTAAACACAATCCTCCACACATTCTCAAACTGTAAAACGAAATCTCTAATGAGCTTTGAAAGCTACATACGACTGAACATTTCAGAATTTAAATTTACAGTATTTCAGACAAACTTCTCAACTGAATCCATACCCATTAATCACATAAGAACCTAGTGTACCATGGGAGAAATACGTCTAAATATATTAATAAAAACTGAGTGCGCAGCTCATTTAATATCTCTCACCTTAGGGGGTTGAGGAAAGGTGATGTATTTGCTGAAAGGAGCTAAAAGAAGAAAAAAATTACAGTTCCAACAGGATCCCTCTATATGGATGCCGAGAGAATGTATTTGGTCATGCATCAGGTTCTGTCCTGATGCACCAGAAGCAGCCAAATTGTAGCTCCTGCTCTCCATCAGGATCACAGAGTCATGTTGTAGTTACAGTCTCCTGGCATTATGGCTATGAGAGTTGGTGAGTAACTTAGATACCAGGTCAGCACAAATAGGAAGATGACAGGAAGCACTGAGAAGGGTCCAACAGGATAAGAGGACTTCTGCTACATGTCCCACTGGGGCACCTCTCTCTCGGGAAGAAGAATGGCACTTCTGAGCAGCTGCTGAAGCAGACAGGAGACAAGTCTACCTTCTCCCTTTAAGGCTGACCTTGTGGCAACTAAAACTTTGTAAATTTGGTGAGCATGGGGAAAGTCCTTCACCTAGCCGGATGGAGAACAGATAACAAAAACAGGTACACAGGTGCTAAATCCCATAAAAATACTTTCTATTAGAATTTGATATTTATCTGGCTTCTGCAACACAACTTTAGTAGAAAGAAAGATAATGTGTACACTGTTGATAAGCAGCTTGGTCCAAGATAAACTGAGAATATTTGCTCTCTTCCTCTATGAGGTATGGTTCAAAGCCTACCTGTCAGCACAGTCCGTTCCATTTGCTTCCCCAAAGCAACACCTTAGAGATGAATAATTCAGCACATGCGTGCATATACGTTCCACGCACGTCTCCACTTATTGAGCCATAGCAGAACACATGTCACAACTGTCTTAGCTTTAATGATTTTGAGAGCAGAATAAAGAACAAGCAGGCTGATATCCTACCCTGTGTTTAGTATTATTGTTGACAATTCAAGGCACCCACAGCTGACATCTGCATTTCCAACTGAAGCCCATTATTAGTTCTCCCATTTTCTGAAGACCTCGCAGTCAAATATCTTGCATTTAATACTCGTACTAATGGTCTGGAATGGATTGCTTCTGATTGTGCTTTCATAGATGTTGCCTTTCTTTTCTTTTATATATATATGCATATATATATATGCATATATATATATGCATAGCTTATACACAAAAACAAAACTGAAGGTGCTATTTCATTCTCCAAATAAGATCAATACTAAATTCAATCAGCTAACCCTTTTTTTGCATTTTCTTTTTAAAACAGGACAAAAAGTATTAGAGAACCGAAATGTACTGAAGAAGCACAACATTTACATTTTTCTTTTCTAACACAGACTGAGAGACAACTATTATAATCTGAAAACTGAATTTGAAATGTGCTTTTTTTTCCTAAATTTACCCATCAAATATTAAGAACAGCTACATTAATGGCAAGGAATTAAGCCAGTTCAAAATGGTTTCTAAAATTTATATTGGCAATGAGGTACAGCATGTGAAGTACTGCTTCAATTTTAACAATTCAAGCAATGTGCTGCGCAAACATAATTACTATTTATATGTTGCCAGCTTATACAATGGAATATTGCTTTGATTTACCACAGAATAAAAATGGTTTGGGAAACAGATCTATTAAAAGGATTACTTAAGACATGTATTTAACTATTTGTATTCCTTTTTCAGAAAAACACACGGATACATATTGGAATGAATCAACAAAGGAAGGAAGTTTATATTCCATCCGTAAACATCAAGGCCTAACAGAGCATATAAATACAGTTCCACACTTCTTATTATTAGCAAACATAACTGGAACAAAACAGTGGGACTGTCAAAACAAGGACAAGCACCTAACCCACCTCTTTTGAGAACACAGCTGTAAGTTAGGCCCTGAAAGCTTAGGAGATGCTGCTATTTGGGGAACACAGACAACTCGGTCCAATTCATTGTTTGACTGCATGTACAGTGGTTTCATTCAGCATCTTTATAATCCTTATAAAACCTTCCGAGCCTTCAAAAACAAAACTCAATCAGCAGATTTTACTGAGATGTAAATGACTGAAATCTACAGGAATGATGTTCTAGTCTAGACTGGCTGCCTCCCTCAAGTATTTTAAGGAGTTGATGAACTTCCAATTTTTAATTACAGAATTAAAAAAATAGAACTCTAATAACCCACAGCTATAAAATAGATTCTCAGTCATCATCATAGGGATATTTACACACAAAAAGATCTCACACTGTCCTCCCTTGGGAATCTAAATTTTGAATAATTTATTTAGCATTGAATGTAGGCTATCTGCAAAATAAAATATTGAACACAAGACTTTACTGCTTCTATTTTTTTCATGTGACTTTTGCTAGTGCTGTTGATGTAATACGGAGGCATCTTAATTGCGACAGCTACTCCTTACACTCTTCCTTTTCACCAGCAACTCACATGACTCTTCTTAGGGTTAGTTACTCATGGCTTTTACACCCATGTCTTTATGAGGAAGAAGTATCATTCCCATGAGTTAAAGAACCGTCGGAAAATTCCCAAATCTTAAGAGATATTGTTCAGAGTGTTTCATACTTGAAAAGACTGTAAAACTCATTTTTTTTAGGACAGACAGTTTTGCTTTAAAATAAGATCACTCATTACAGTAAGCGTAACTCCCATAAAAATAATTTATATTAAAAAAAATCAATCTACAATTATCACCGGTTCGCAAGTGTTTTCTTAGAAAGGTTTTTCGTAAATCATGAAAGAACTAAAAATTAAGCATCTGCTTGTAAAAGATTTTATATTCCTGAAGACTTGCAAAAGATCTGTAACTTAAGTACATAAGAAAGAAAAGGGACAGGCACTTTAGCAGGATCTGTTGTGACAGATCAAGGGGAAATGGTTTCAAACTAAAAGATGGAAGATTTAGATTGGTTATAATGAAGAAGCTTTTTATAGCAAGGGTGTAGCACTGGAGCAGGTTGCCCAGGGAGGTGGTGGAAGCCCCCTCCTTTGAGACATTCAAGGTCAGTCTGGATGGGGCTCTGGGCAACCTGATCTATCTATGGATGTCCCTGTTCATTGCAGAGGAGTTGAACTAGATGACCTTCAAGGGTCCCTTCCAACTCAAAAAATTCTATGATTCTAATCTTTGTAAGAGACCTAGTCCATTATTTGCATAGTTATGCTTACGAATAGGAATACTGATTAATTGCTATTATACTTATTTCAAAAGATAAGCGGTTTTCTTCATACTTGTTTTAAACAAAAGAAATATTCTAACCAGGATGAAATACAGCCCTCACATTCTCTCCTACAGCAACTCCTATAGTAGATAAGAGCCACTCAAGTTATTCAAACATACTGAAAATGGAACAGAAGACATTTGAGAGATCTTGCTTTCACCTTCATAAAGCCTGTTTTGTATTATTTAGCTATTTTAGATCTGATTAACAATTTTTTTTTCCTCTTTGGTTTCTTTTACATAAAAGCAGGAAGAAGAGGGGAAGGCAGGAGATAGAGAAGAAGCTGAATATATTAAATATGAGTGCCAGATAAAGTACAGGGAAGGAGGAATTAAAACTAAGTTAAGGAAATAAGACTAAGTTTGAATACGCTCCCACTGACTCTATATAGTATAGGCAAAAAAGGAAAGATACTATTTCCTTTTTTGAAAGGAAATAATTGGACTTAATGTTCACTAGCAATAACGATGCAATTGGAAGACTTGCCCAACTGTAAAGTTTTTCAGTACTTCACACTTCAGTTGTGATCATTCTCAGGTTCTTGAGAGATCTGAATATTTGCCTAAGCCAGAAGTTGGGTCCAAGTTCACTTGACAGTTCCTCCTGTAATGGCTGTTACAAACTGCAAGGTGAGGCAGACGATTTTTCTATTTCATGTTACAGTTTCTAACACAAGAAGATAAAAAAAAAAAACATTGTAAATAAGAAGTGAGGGTTCTTTAAAGGTGAAAATGTGACAGACAAAACAGTTCAGAAAAAATATTAAGAAAAGCTCTTTAAAGAGACCTTCAAACAAATAAACAAGAAAAAAACCTGCCCGTGGACTTTATTCCCTGTAAAGAAGGTTTGAAGTATTTCAGAAACATTTTCATTTACAATGCAACTTTAACATTCAGGTCTTACACTGTAATTGCCTTAGCGAGTATCACAGCTTGCTCAAGAGCTGTCACATCAGGGTAAATAGGAATAAAACCTACACAACCGAAACACCTGAGAAATACAAAGGATTCAATACCATAGCAACTTCTACAGCTGCTTTTGGAGAACTACTTGTCCTCATCTCTCCCAGGAGCAACACTTCATGCCTCTTCTACTGACAATTACAGTAGTGGTAATCTGCTATTCAAAGAGTTCTCATGAGGCATGCTTCACAGGAAGGTATGGAAACAACTACCTTTGGGAGAAAAACAAGACATGGCAAAATTTAATACAGTCTCTTTGCTTCTATGTGATATTCCACTGAGCATTCTCTATTCTGGCAATTGTGGAAAACAAACTACCTTACCTGCAATTTGCAGTGCCCCTAGGGTTGGAAAAAGGAGGATCTAACTCAGAGACACGGGGGAAAGGAAAAAAATCAGATGTGTTTTTCACAAAATCTAACCAGAATGTAAAACAGTATCTGTCAAATGAATCACAATGCAAAAAAAAAAAAAAAAAAGCTCCCTTACCGAAAGACAGAAAGCAGCTTATAAGAGAGAGAGTACAAAACGAGGAACAAAAAAACCACCATAAGTATCTTGGTCAGCACTCTTCAGCAATACTTTATTTTTCATAGGTAATACAGCAAAAGAGTTTTAGAGAGGAATGCAAGAACTCCTAACAGTGCTACTTCTCAGTTGCGTATCAACCTTTCTCAAACGCAAAGAGTGTCAGGAAAGAAAGCACTAACTATTAGAGGTTTACAAAATAAGTGAACAGATTTTCATTTTTTGCTGCTGAGACAAATGTCGGTTGTTTAATAATGAAAAGGATGAACTACAGGGAAAAGGGCTGAGATAGGAAAGACTTTGAAAAAGACAAATAGTTACCAATACATTCCTGTCCATCCATCTCCACAGACCCAAAAGCTTCTGTCCCAGCATTGCCTTACTGTAATGACTCTTCATCTTCCAAGGCCTCCTAAGCCCACCACTAGCTGCTCTCCCTATTACGTAACACCATCCTACTCATACACTCTAAGAAATACTCAAACATATTACAACTCGTGATTTCACCTGGCCAAGCCGTCCCCGCTCATCATCCAATACACCACAGACTCTGCTCATCATCCAATAAACTACATTTCAAGACACAGAGGAGAAGAAAGCAGTGGCACTACCTGCTGCATGACTTCGCAAATCAAGCAGGAGACCTGGAAATCACAGAGAAGTTCTAGAGGTGCCAGAACATTGCAACCTTAATGCATCTTTCTTGTGTTACACCAGAATGCAACATGAGGTAAGATCAAGCAGATGGTCTATACTTCATTTACCTGAAAACCTCTTAGCTGGAATAGAATGAGGATGCACATACAGATTTTTAGAACATAATGTAAAGACCACCATTGCAGAGGCCTAGGCAAGAGTAAGTACATGAACAGTCTTTTTATTTTCTAGGGTACTGTTAGCAACAGGAGTATTTTAAACCTGTATTTTCAACTTACACCATTTCAGAAAATAACCTAGGAATTAATATTAATAGTGGGAAAGTCATTGGCTGTCAGGTGCATTTGTAAACAGAAAAGATTATGCAAGTAAATGCTTGCATCTCTGAATTATGCTCTCAGAATTTTCACAGTGTATTTTTAAGATAAGATTACTTGACTAATAAAGGACAGACAGCCTGTACTGTGAGCTTTACATCACTTTAAAACTAGGTTTATAATGGAAAAGTCAGACATGGTAATACTTTACAAGGATTTAAAACAAAAAATTTTCATGCATAAGAATTCAACGATCCCACAAGAGGATTTATGATCACGCTATCTGTTTACAGTGATAAGTTCAATCTAACAGCCACAACATTGTCATGCATAGTGATAGCAAATGAAATTTTGATCCTGACTTAATTTAATGCATAGAATTTTCAAAAATTTATCAAAATTCTCTATCTGCTTTTTAAACATTAAAATTATTCTTTTTCAAGCACTTCGTCTATTCTTATCATTGCAATCTGGTCTCAAGAAAACTTGGCTAGAATTTTAAAAATTAAAGGCCAGGGTTGGAAAGGAAAAGGAAAGTACAACTCATTTTCAGCATCTTTGCTAAGAATTCATTAATTAGGACCCTACATTATGTCAGTGTTACTTTTTATTACTGAACTAAGTTAGGAAATAAAATAATTGCTTGGGTTTAGTGTTTATACATCTAAATGTAGCTACCGAATATGATCTAAGAAAAAGCCTGTCAAAACAAGGTCTCTCAGGAAGAGCTGTCTCAAAGATGACTGGAGAATGAAGACATTTTCTATTATAAATAGTTCTGATGAACAGAAATTTGGATTATTTGTATTTACTCTGGGACTGCTAATTTTTCTGTTGTCACCTTCCTCCGCTACTCTAGAGCTACCCACCAAATCTGAACTTTTTACTAACTGTTCAGGTATTCAGGAAGAGATAATACTGTACACCTATAGCTACTGTAATAATGCATTCATCTACATAAAGACACAAATCAGGAAGCTGAAAATAACAGGCATTGCAGGGATTTCACTTTGTACTCATTAAGACTAACCACTGCAACAAATGTTAGGTCCCATTCGATTGGATATAAGAAAAACTATTTCTTTTTTATTTTTTTTTATTTTTATTTTTTACAATAAGAGTACTGAAGCACTGGAACAGGTTGCCCAGAGGTGGTTGATTGCCCCATCCTTGGAGACACTCAAGGTCAGACTGGACAGGGCTCTGAGTAACCTGATCTAGCTGTAGGTGTCCCTGTTCATTGCAGGGAAGTTGGACTAGATGACCATTAACTGTCCCTTTCAACTCAAACGATTCTACAATTCCAGTAGCCTCTTATGTTCAGAGGATCATGAAAAAACCTTCATTTCACTTATGTGAAGTCCACACATAACCACTGACATATATGCGGAGAAAAAAAATCTCAGAATTTTAAAAGCCAAATAAACATATGCATTTTAAAGAAAGTGGATTATGATTCTTAGGAAAAAAAAATACCATTTAGATTGCATGAAAAGATAACTGATTTCTAATTATAAAAACTCTTCACATGCCAGACACAACTTGACATGATAACACCATCTTTCTCACACTGGTGTCACAGACAAGAAGTGGCATATTAGTTTTGATGCCTCTTCAATCTTCCTTTATCCCCTGTAACAGGACTCTGTACTCTGTGATATACTACTGTTTTTTATTTCACCTTATTTCCTCTCATCCTCTATTGTAGACCCCTAAATTAACAGCAGAATACTTGACATTTCAAAAGCAGCACTCTCTGAACTTCAGAGAGGCAACACCAACGTTTGTTAACTAGAAGACAGTCTGGATACGTCTGCATAGGAAGACTAATCCTACAGAGCCTTATCCCAGGTCCCAAAGCCACTGGCTAGCTAACTGTGCTCATCCAATTTTGTTCCCCAAAAGATGATGACAGTATCTGGGGGCAGCTGCTAAGAACGGTCCTTGAGCAACATTAAAGCTTAGACTACTCCTGAGAATTGCTCAAGAACACTGTAGCCAGCCAGGGACAAAACTCCGCCAGGTACCATTTTAAGTACTTACAGAGAAGATGAAGTTTCAGTACCAAGTATCAAGCCAGCCACGGGCTGTTTCATTTATTAGTATAGACATATATAGCCTCTAAGAAAGGGGGGTTTTGAGGGATGATTTTATATACATATATATTGGTTTTTTGTTTGGTTTGATGTTTTTTTTGTTTGTTTGAAAGAAAGAACAAACCAAAGCAGAAAAAAGCACAAGGATTGCTCTTTCCTCAGAGAGTTGAGGCTGAGAGGTTGGTTTATTTCACTTGCATACATCTTCCTTTCCATGAGCTCGCTTTTAGCATGTGGGATGAAAGAAGTGATACAGCAATGTCATATTTCCTGTTTCTATTAATAATAATTAACATTATGTTTTAGACTGAAGAAAATGACAACAAAACAATCTTTTGAAATTTCCTGAATAATCATTTGCTTTTCCTGGCATTGACATGCCTTGTAACAAAATAGGATGCATTACCGCAAGCTGATGGGAACTACAGAGGTTGCTCTAGAAGTAATGCCTCCTATTTATTTCCACATAAACTACAACAGATAAAAAGAGTAAAATAATACCATAGAACAAATTCTCAGTCACAAAACACTACTTTTGAAGACAGTCACTACCATTAGCCACTTCTGCCAGCAATGAACAAGAGCTTGCACGTCATGCTCATAACAATCGGCACGACCCGCTATCAATGTCACCACTGCTGAAACACAGCACCCATGACCTTACTGAACTCACATCCACCAATTGCTTTTCATAAACATTCAGCAAGTGTCAACAAACGACAAAGGGTGCCATTTTGTCTAAGTGGAGGAATTCAGTGCCACACTTTATCTTCATAAACACTTCCACGTCAGATGCCATTTTGTCAGACTGCCCCTCTGCTGCCATCTCTCGCATTAAACCAAAATGTAACAGAATATTGGTGGGAAGGTTCAGCCTCTACTGCCATACCACCAACATCAACTCTGAAATGTTACTTTTTCAGCAACTGCAGGTGATAAGCAACAGAGTTCACTAAAAAAATTAACCTGAATAGAAATTATTTCCATGCTTTCTCTAAGAATTCTAATATACATCTCTCCCAATCACTGAAATCCAATTTTAACTTCTTCCTAAGACTCTTCTTATCTAGACTCAAATGCTTAGTATGTATTTCAATCACAGTCTATTTTCTCAGTTTCTTTCAGCTCTTTCTATAAGGCCACGGAAGTTTGTTCCTGAAACATCCCAGTAAAACTGAAAAGCTAAGTAACAGAAAGCCTCACTGATAAAAAATTGATTAAAATTCTTAAGAGGTAGGTGGTCTTTTCTCTCATTCTTCTCCCTTACCATTCTCTTTCATTTCATATTCTCCCTGCTCACCACTAAGTTTCTGTTACCCTTCTCTCCCGATAATCACATCATCTTGCTTTCAGTGATTTCCTCACCTTCTCTGGGTCAAGTGCAGATGAAATGCTAAGTCTGAAGAAAGATTCTGTGATGTAATGAGACACTGCACTCCGTAATTCCACGACACTCTCCCAAATCACAGTACTGCACACAAAGTTCATCACCTTCCCTTTGTTCCCATCTAATCCATGACCAGCAGACCACTGCTGCTCTAAGATCTCAAATTGATACTTGTCTGTCAAAGAGGTAACTTTTCTAAATTCCTCCTCAGACAGGTTGCCTTGTCTCAGCTGCTACATTACACTTCCAAACACTAGTTTTAAGAATAATTAGTCCCCTGAAAACAAGATAACTCAGAGTTAAAATAAATACAAGAAAGAAATGTAGTCCAATTTTGAAGCACAACAACCGTGCTGGGTGAAAATATTGAGAAGAGTTCAAAGTGATATCGCAGTAAGAGGCATTTGGAAATTTTAAATTATATGATACTATTTTGCCATGACCTGGAATTCTAATTCTACGATTTTTTCTGTATACACATTAACAGCCTTCTATTATTTATAGCCATCCTGAGAGCTGCAACTTGATGGAATTTTTGCTATTAATGTATCAGGCACCCTGCAGAACTATATATCACCTTACTTCAGCACTAACTACTGCATTTTTGTGTTGACGCTGGTCATCCTAACACACAAATACTCAGCAACATTAATAGTACACATAAGTCTTCGGGACCTAGTGCGGAATTTGTGAATTTTGTACTTCAGAAAGAATCTTCTGACAAAGCCAGAAAACTCTGAAACATTTAGCTAGTTTAGGATGGTCTACGTGCAAAATAGATTGAGCATTTGAGAATAAGGTCAGTCAAAAGTATCCCTAATTCACAGACCTTACTTAAAATGAAGTTTGCCTGATCAGACAAGGGTGTTCATCAGCAGAGTTTGTATTCACAATACCCCCACCACAGTGCAGTATCTCTAACAGCAGAGCATGAAGATGAGATAGGGGACACATTGGAAATGTTGTACTACATACAATGGCCAGGGAGCACAGTAACTCCAATACTGACTTTCATAGGAGATCTATGGTCAAGATCAAAGAGTGACACACAATTCCTGAGCAATCCCAGCAGCCCTCTACTGGGGAGAGGGCTTTTGGAGTGAGAGTTGGTTGCTTTATGTAATTATTAGATTTGAAACTACTAGGAAAATTACACAACCTAACTTACACAGCTCTAAAAAAGAAAAAAAAAAAGAACTTATCCTTCCCTGCCAATGAGAAGTTTACAATGCATTTACCTCTCTTGGTGATAAAATTCTGTTGACCACTTCTTGCCAAAACAAACAAGCTCAGGTGCCCAGTTTTGTAATTAAGCTTCTAAAATTAACCTAAAAACTGCTGTGCTTTTTAATCTTTGTGGTAGGATCACTGCTAATCAATTCTAGCAGCTGAATCCCTGCTTGTACTCATTCTGATAACAGTGTCTTAATTTGTCCTTGACATTAAAACTGTGTTACATAACAACAAACTCCGCTCTCTCATTCTCAATGTTTAAATAAAATAAAAAAAAAAAAAAAACACATTAAAGCATTTACAGCTCTGCTCAAAAGCAGACTTTCCTCAAACCTTAACAATCCTCTGAAAGCTCTCTTATCATTTTCGCTGTTTGCCAGGTAGGATTCTTCATTGTAAGTTTGGACACTTTGCTACAAACATTTCACCAAAGTACTTCCTGCTTCTAGAAAGTCTTATTTTGATAAGACAGCATATGCATAGCCCAAACTTATGGGAGACTGTTCATTTTGTACCTTACAATTCATTTTTAAAGAGAAAGAAACAGCAATGAGTGACAAGCCGGATGGAGCAAGAGCAGAGACAAAGAACAACATGAAGAAAACAAATATGGAATCACAGGTGGAAGAGCAAGTGAGAATACAGGAAAAATGAGAAGATCATGTTTTTTCAGAAGTATGCAAGGAATCTTTGTATACCAAAGTCCTAACCATAGGAAGGATCCAGGAACCTGGAATCCAGTGGATCTGAACCACTATCACAGTGACTACGCTTCTCAGCATACCAACATCTTTTTCTGTGACCAGTACCATGGCTCAGCCTGCAATTCCCCTGCTCAGGATGAATAGCATCTTATGCAAGTCTGGAAGAGTCAAGAACAGTTTAAGAAGTCTGAAATGTCTTGTGTTTTAGTAATACTGTTTGCCCTGTTGGGAACACTAAAAGGATTCTTTATTTTCAGAAGCATTAACAGATACTAGACTGTTTTTCCATGGGCCCAACATGCAGACACTACTCAAATAGCTGAAACACACTGGTTGTCAACACTGTTTTGGTCATAAATTCAAACTGCACCACAATAAGACTTACTATGAAGAAAACAACTCTATCCCAGCCAAAAAGAGCAGACACGTTCTGTACTCACTACATTATTTTAAATGCTGTTTTCTAAACGTATATATGGTTACATTGATCCTTCCCAAAGAACATTTTCTCTTCCTTACACATAATGGAGAAATCAATAGAAAATTTATTTCATATGAGGTAACAAATGAAACATATGGTCAAGGTTAGTTCTTCACATAAGCTTCAATAGGAGATCCTTTTGTAAGACTAACTTCGTATTTCACGTATATCATGCCTTTTGGGGGAAAAATATACAAAACTAAAAAAGAAGAAAATCTACAAACGTAACGAGCAAAAGTCCTATGTTGACTTTCAAACACTTATCATATTTAAAAGCTGCTCTAAAAAAACAGAAACAAGTGTCTTGTTCTCTGCATTTTTAACGTCTCTCCTGTGACCACAAAGACTATTTCTAGCCATCAAAAAAGGCTTCTCCTTTTCCACAACATATTTCTTTCTCACATATTTGCCCTACAGCCAGTGCAAACAGGACAGTCTGCTTACTGAGAACCTATCAGAACCTACATGCCTGATTTTGAAGAGAAATTTGAGAAAGGTGTTGGAGTAGCTTAGCGAGGAGCACTGCGATGCTCTCATAAAATAAATGCCTCTGACAGGCCAACTTCTCCATCCCTTCTCCATTTTCACTCTCTGTATAGTTCAGGGACGTTTTAGAAACGGGAAATTTTCAAACAATGTTTAGTAGACCATTTCAAACCACCATTATGTGGAAATAAATCAATGTCTATTAGAAGGCTGCTTTCAATCTTAATTCTGATGCACTGCTTTTTATTGAGCTACAGAATAACCCGATACTTTCGGTGTCGAAGTTTATACTCAAGCTCTTAATTACACAAATAAGATTAAATTAGAAATAAGAATCAATAACTAATGATAAAACCAGAAGTACTTACATTAAACTTAATAATGTCATATATCAAGTACCGAGGAACAACCTGTCCATTAACCTTGTCGACGATCATTTCCTTAAAAGAAAAGAGATGACATTTACATTTATTTCATGACTACAAGAAAAAAAAAGTCAACACATTTATAACTAGTGAATAAACCTGAGAGTGTGATGCAATCAAATAACTGGCACATTCTTACTGCCAAAAAAAAAATTTTACAATATGTCAGCATTATAAAAATATTATGGTCCTAAATGTCTCATGAAGCATTCAGTAAGAAGGCAGAAAGCTATCCTAATGCTCCACATTCTTTCCTATAACATTTCTGCATTAGTTTCTCCACAGCTTTTGAAATCATTACCTTTCTTGAAAGAATGAAGCTTTAAAAACCACAATCAGAACTGCAACCCTAAGTAGCCACTTTTGGAAATCTCACCTACAACAAGAACTTCAACAGCAGAAAATTAAAGAGCAAGCTCCTTCATCCATTTTCTATGTTTAGTTTGGTTCTTTTCATGTTAGCTGTGTTCTAAGCAGCAGCGACAATTGCAGTTTGTTTGAATGTTGCACTGTGACTAAGCACTAGGACTCTTCCAAATGCAAACACAACAGACAACATCTGTATCACATGAAATTAGTTTCAATTCAATATATATTGGTAATTATCTTGAAACTGTCAGCAAGAAGAAAATCATTTAATGATCAATATACAAACATGAACATATGTATATACACATACATACATAAAAAGACGTACACACCTTATGTGCTGATACCTGTATCTGTAACTCAGATTTGTGGTATGAAGCAGACCAGTTCATTAGTTTGGTAAACTAATAAAAAATGTTTAGTCTCATGCTACTTCCTCCGTCCTGCTCTCCACCACCCAATTCTTAGCTAATAAGATAATTCTAACAGCAAAAGGTTTTTTTGCTGCCAATATCAAATTAAAATTCCAAAGCCACACATAGGAGATGAAACAATAGGAAAAGGTAAAAATAGTTCACTGTAACATGATGAAAATGCAACCATGTGCTCAAGAATTAATCCAAAATAGCATCTTACATCAACTCAAATTACTCTTTGATGAGTCACTAGCATTTTTGTTTTACAACCTTTTAACTTCTCCGAGAATCTATAACTTTCACAAAGTAAACCCCAACAAGATTTTCAAAGTAAGATTAATTTTCAGTCTGTATACATACCAAACTTCTTGAACTGAACTTAGTAATTAATCACTTCAAGCTTTTAAAAAGAAGCAAGTAGTTTTAAAATACAGATTTGTTTTCAAGTAAATACAAAGTTGGAGGCATTTAAAGATAAACTAGAATATGTAAACCTATTGTTTCGAATAACAATGGGAACCAGAAGTTGCCTGATTTATTTTGCAAGCTTATCTTCTATAAACTGAATACAGAGATGGAGATATATTTTCACAGCCAAGAGTGAAACATCATACACATCTTTCCATAAAGGGGAAAAAAAAGTGAAAAATACTCCTTTGTAATACTACAATATCTTATTCTTGAGTCTAAAAATCACTTAACATAGGTACTGTCAAAGTCTACGTAGAAGTGGTGTAATGAAATGCTCTTCTGTCACCTTCTAGTATTTAGGTAAGACTCTGGCAAGCTATGAAAGGAGATGTACTGTCAAAGAATGCATTCCAGTGTTACGTTTCATAATTAGCTACGCAAGTAGATGGAGTAGGTACAAAGAAAGAAGGCATTGTGTTCAAATGTAGAAGAGTTTTCATAAATATAATAGAAAAAGAAAATCCTGACAGGATTTATTTGTTTTCCCATTAGAAATGAGGAGTAAAGTAAAAGTGAAATAAAAAAATGCTATCATGCTGCTTTAAAGTTTCAACTGCATTAGCAAGCAAAACTGAAACACATTTCATTGAACACAGATTTAAGGTTTAAGAACTCATTTCCTCAGCATGCATATCCAGTGACCCAGCTTTGATGCAAAGCTAGCATTTACATGCAAAACCTTGAAAACAATTTGATGCCAAGTCTAAGAAGACTTTAAACCTAATTTTCATAATCTGAATCTCTGGATATTCTGTTTACGACTATTATAAGATACAGACAACAGAGTTGTGCACATCCTTTAAATTTTCACTGTAATGTTTAGATTTAACCCAGACATGTATAAACCTTCTTGACTTTAATTAAAGGTGCAGGTAGCCTCTTTTGTCACATCTTTTCTTTTTTTCCTCCCTCCTGCCTCTTGTTCTTTTCCAGATCCCAACTGAAATTCCAACTACCAGGTCAAATACACAGTAAGACAATATGCTTTAGCAGTAGAAATGACAAATTCCTGTGCTGCTTATTATCATCATGACACTGGCATTCACTGCTCCATTAGTTATGCCAATACAACTGTCATAAGGCAACAGGTATAAAGCAATCATAAGAATGATTCAATTAGAAGTACTCTAACACATCATTATTTAAGATTCTGATCTCAGAGTCTTCTCTGAAATTATAAGAATTGAAAAATACCTCCAGACTTAGATCTCAAAGGCAGGTTCATACTGTAGACAGCTGGAAAAATGTACTACTTGAGGAACTCAAACTCACTTATTCTGATTAATAACCTGATACTGTAAGGCTAAATTTCAGACAGTTTCTAGATATCATGTGGCTATATAGTACAACATGGAAGTATTCACAAGTAATACCTGCATCCACATATTACCTTTTACATATCCCATGCAGGCTTATAGCTGCTGTGACATGTTTTAATATTGCCACTGCTAGGAAATACAGGTTTTATCTCTTGTCCGCTATCCACCACTTTAGATAGTAACTTAACCTGCAGGTTTGCAAGGTCCACTTGCCAGTTTCTTTGATGTAATCTGGAAAACTGCTGGTGTTAATCTTCTTTGCTGGTGCTGCAAAGCATATGCTTTCAGCATATTAGCAACAGCAACTGTTAAGCTGGACGAGTAGCAAAAGGAAAGATGTTGGACTAACAGCTCAGGGACTTGTTTTTTCCCATCTTGGATCACAAGTCTAAGTTGCTTGCTGGATATAAAATAATCCAAATTTAATTACAACTCAAAGAATCTCATTTTCCCAGTAACTTGCAGAATAAACTCCTAGCTGAACCAGAGCACGAAATTGGATCTAACCACACATCTGTGCATTGTTTCTTTTCCTCCTACCCCTTGCCTTTCCTTTATCCCTTTATTTTCAAAACAATTCTAACCAGTGCTGTATTTCAAGAATACAAAGAGCTTTAAAAAAAAAAAAAAAAAAAAAACTATGTTGAACAAAGTGTCAGTCTTTGCAAACTATAAAGCTTGTAAGCTGTACCATTTCTGACAGAGCTTACAAATATGTGAGCTCTGTACTGACACAAAAGCGCAATAGGTTCTCACTCTTCACTGACCACAGTTCTGTGGGATGTCTTCATCAGTGTGAATGTCTCTCTGTACTCATGTGCCCAGTAAATTCTAAACTCAAGCTCTAGGAGGGCTGCCTCCACCTAGGACCTCACATGTCAGGTAGTCCACCAAAGGGGCAAAAAGGGCAGAGCACCTGCAACCTTCCATCCAGCTTGAAGACAAGGCTGTCCAAGGATGCCAAAACTGGGGACTGAAATTGATATACGTTTATAATATATGACAACATACCACTTGAGCTCTTTTAAATTTAAATTTAAAAATGTAACAGTCTTAAATGCTTGGAAAGAAACAGAAGTGCACCTGTTTTATTTTAGTACTGTGTTATTAAGGAAGCCCTCACAGCAGAACTTTACAGGATGTTTTTGTGAGAAGTTTTGAACACTAGATATATTTTGCTCACAAACCCAGATGACCAACAATTAGTTTTAGTTGCAGTCTATCCAATTAAAAAAACACCTTTTTTTATACATTTAGATGCTGTATTTTACAATAAGAATCCTTGTTCACACAAATATTGAGCAGCAAATCAAACACAATATATTTCTGCATTTTCTACTCAGTTGTTCCAAAGCTAAGTGGACCGCCAAAAAAATTCCTGAAAATAACTAACTAGTTTCCTTGAACGACAGCCAAAACACTTGAACAAAGATTTATGCACTCCCTCAGATACTGCTATGGAGACAAAACACTAGGCTTCCAAAGGAACACTTAATGTTATGCTAGTCACCTGTAGGTAGCGTTTGAATTAGTTTTAATGAGATTCGCAGAAAACTTTCTTCCACACCAAAAGAACAAACACAACCAAAACGCAGGAGATGAAGACAGAGTACTGCAGGAAACTTCTTGTCACAAAGATGTAATTGATCGTGGTAAGAACTGTTTGCAAGTAATTTCAGCCTGAAGTGAACCCTTAAATGCATTTGAGATTCTGAAAGAACACTGCATGAAAGGCTTACATCAGAAGCTTTAAAGCATGTTAAGAGATCGCTGAATTCATGGAAATTAC
Source organism: Aquila spilogaster (assembly GCA_024606505.1). Lineage (NCBI taxonomy): Eukaryota > Metazoa > Chordata > Aves > Accipitriformes > Accipitridae > Aquila > Aquila spilogaster. The sequence continues at coordinate 19,051 of JANHGO010002103.1, forward strand.
CTTTATTAAAGTTTTATACATTGCCATTCTAAATAAACTTGGAGGGACTACTTAAATCTTTTGTATTCTGATCACACGCAACTGTTTCACCACATGGAACTGACAGAATTCATCTGTTTTCTTTTCTTCTTTCTTGTACTTTTAAGATCAATGTAAAGTAAGGCCAGTTGGGCCCCTTCATTCTGTAACTTCATTCTCTGAAAGCAAAAAAGCTACTTCAAGGGCAGTAGTGTGAATTACTTCAACCTGTAATTAACGAATTAACTTCAACAGCCTTTCAGCACTAACTGGCAAAATATGTTAAGCAAAAAAAGCCAAACTTTTCTTAATGTAGATTTAAAAAACAAAATCATGTATATATTCCGAGTAAGGGAACAGTTATGGAAATTATCATTTGACACAAACATTAAAGAACTAGTGAATTACAAAGTTAAGCTGTTGTAATGCTTCAAGCAATAGCCAAGCTCCAGTCTCAAATCTGCTGAAAGGAATTGCAATGAAATACATTCCAATTTTTTTTAACAGATCAAACAAACTTAGTTTGAAATCCAAGCTATAAAAGTAGTTAACCATCAGAAGATATCAGTTTTATGACTGTTAAGCCTTCCACTTTAATTTATTCTTAAGAGACTTAAACTGTAAATGTGGGAGTCAAAAAGCCAGGCGAGAGCCCCTCTCCCATGCCCAACAGCCACTGCCACATTCACACACATATATCATCAATATGCGCTTCCCTGTCTTCCACGTATGCACATTAGCCAACCTTAGTAAATCACCTGTTTTGAAACATAAAAAAGAGAAGCAGTCTCCCTGAAGAACTTCTAAGTAACGCTTTCCAAAGACTTCCTCGTAAAACCATCGCTACAAAAGCATGACAGCAAGCTATCTGCTCCTTTACAATTCCATGGTAAGAGACAATGAAGGCAAAGACAACCTATAATTTCACTCAGAGATAGATGACTTGCCTAACCTCAGTCTAAAGACTTCAGTCTATCTTAGGTTTTTATCAAGCAAAAGTGATAGTAAGATAGAACAACTCCACTGCTACCAAAACATGATAGGGAAGTGCATTCATTTACACTGACAGGTATTTAGTATAAGAGCTAATGAAGTCATTCAGCTAAAATAGAAAGGTCAAGAAATGCATTTTCTCTTCTCATGACTACTGTTCTAAAAAGCTTAGCAAGTAATATTACTACAGGCCAGCTTTTAAACAGCAAATGCAGATGTTATAAAGCTTGTTTTGCAACTAGCTCACAAAGTCCATTAGGAAATTTACATAATTTAATTTAGCATGAATACTTAAGACATGTGTCAGTCAAAAAAAAATACAATTAAACCATTTCTGAATCAGTCACTAATTCAAATTAGCTGAAAATAAAGATGACAGAAGCAAAAGACACCAAGTCACAAAAGTCAAACAACAAAATATTAAAATTTTATCAAATTTTACACTTAGATCAATTGCGTAATGTTTACTGTTTACTGTATCAAAACATAAAGCTATAACAAGAGATGAGGTTCTGCATTTATTTCTCTAGATTTTCTTCAAACTTCTCGTACTCAGAGAACGTCAACTCAAGACCTTGATTTATTTCAAAGACAAGTAAACAGCTCCCCCCAGAGCAGTTATCATTACTATTCTGTAGATATGAAGTGACTTATGAACAGTGTGATTCTCAAGTTCAGCAAGTAACTGAATCTATTATTCCTAAATCCCATGATTCGCTGATTCAAGCCTAAGAAACTTGATCTCGTTTCTGAACAAAAATAAACTGTTGAAATTGTTACAATTATTATGCAGTATACTCCTTACCCCATCTAGAAGAGTGTTTGTTAGATGCATGCGAAGATCTTTACGAAACGGAAATTCCAGATTAGATACATGAAAAATGGAATTGTCTCTGTCAACCATATATACTTCATTCTTGCCATCAATCAGCATCATGTACCTGCAAAGGCAATGTTAAGGAGTTAAAGATGCATCCTCTAAATCTCAACACTTGTGCTAAAAAAAAAAATAATCCTGATGTGTTATAAAAGAGCGTTTAAAAATGAACTTTTTATAGTTGAAAAGTTGAAGCCTCCTGTTTCAGAAAAGCAGTTTAGTTTGATGTAACTATCGCCAAGAAAATATTTCAAAACTGAAAGTTTAGAATATACATACAAGAATGTCACCGTGTACAGACAAAATGATGCCTGAAAATCTCTTAAAAAGAACAGAGATCTCAACACTGAAAGGAATACATGAGGCTAATTCAGTTAGACTTAGCTAAAAGATCTTTCACTCCCTCTTTTCTTTATTATGTGGGCAACAACTTTACCTGGTATAAATCTGCAGAGTTTAATTCGCAAGAAACACTTCTTCTATCAGAGGTTATCCAACCCTGCAGTACTGCAAAGTCTCAGCAAGAGACTGAGTCTCTTTTCATTAAAACACTAGGACATTTTAGACAAGGAACATTCTTCTGCCACAGTACATGTAAAGAAAACTCCAAAGCTAACCGCAGTATCACAAATAATTTGTAAGCTTCATGCAGTTGCAAACAACCGATTATTCTAAGAAAAAATTATTTACGTTAAGACAGCACTAGGAGCCCAAGTCAAAAACTTAGGCTTCTTTGTGCTAAACCCAAAGAAGATTGTTCTAATCCTACAGAGTTTACATTCTATATACAATGACAAACTGTGAAGTAAAAGATGATGGGAGTTTCACCATCCACACCAGAATACTCTGAAACAGAGAAAGCATATTTTGAAGACTCCTTCAGAAAGAACTTTTCATACTGGTAGAAGTTCTCAAATACAATAGATAAACAGGAGGAAAAAAAAAAAAGATCTTTTCATAATTCATCCAATTCTCCTTGGGAAGTCCTGGTTCTGAAGAAATAACAAGTTATCAGTAGTCTTTTCTAAAATTCACTATTGCTCTTAAAAGCAATGCCCATAGAATCCCTGCTGTCAAAAACAAAGCAGCCCCTAGAACCCCTTCAGGCATTTGGTCTACACAGGCAGCTCAACTGCTGCCTTCACAGACCCTGCATCTCCAGAAATCAGTAAGGCTGCTTGCAAGGGCATAGTATCAGCTATGTAGCTTAAATAAATACTTTCTTCCAGTATTACAATTCCAATCACAGTACACACTATATATCATCTTAACTAATACTTCTCCACAAACAGCATGAGTACTTCAAGGTGTTATATATGAGTAGCACAAAAGTGAAGACATGTAAAAGCAGAAGAACCGAAGTCTTCAGAAGGGCTGAGAGTAGATTAAGTTAATGTAACATTAGGAGAGCTGAAAGTTGCATGAGATGCTTTACGACAAAAATAATTCAACACAGGTTCAGCTAGATGACTTTGTGTCAGTTCTTTAGAAGTTAAAATAACCTACAGACAAAATTAGTTTTTCAAAACACAAATTTGCTCAAAACTGAAACTAATTACAAAGAGCATGTTGTGTTTTTCTCAAAAATTAAGGAAATCAGGTGAAGGAGAAAGAGGTACGTAAAGTGAGGAAAAGAATATTGTACATTATTTTTAAGCAACCTTAACTGACTATATACGCACTCACACATTCTTCACTGTTTGAAGTACTTATTTCTTTGCAATTTGCCTCAATCAGAAAATAGCATCAGAAACAAGATCTGATTCTTCAGAAGATCTAGGACTTACAAAAACAGTACATGTGTTCCCACTACAGATGTGATACAGTATGAGGTCTTCTAACAGCTTCAAAAAACAAAACCAAAACATCTAAAACCTCTGTTTACAGCCACCTAAAATACCTATAGGTTCAGAGGTTTTCTGTTATTTGAACATGAAAAGAAAGATCAGCACCACCACTTTCTCCAAAATCCAGGTCTCGAGGATTGTATACAAAGAATTTCCAATTAATGATCATCAGGAATCGCATTCTAAAAAACTTGGGTCTCATGACAATGTAGACCCACTATCTTATGATAACTTACTTACTTAACTTACAATATGCAGAGCTCATCTGCACGGGCACGGCGTCTGACTGACTCACATATCAGTTCCAAAAAGTTTTTGTTTGTAGGTTTTTTTGTTTTGTTGCTGGTTGTTTTTTTTCAGTGTTTTTTGCTTCTTTGTTGTTGTTTTTTTTTTACAAGAACAAGTGCAAAGTCTTGCACCTGGGGAGGAATAACTGTGTACATCAGTACACTTTAGGGGTTGACCTCCTGGAAAGGAGCTCTGCAGAGATGGACCTGGGTGTTCTGGTGACCAACAGATTGACCATGAGCCAGCAGTATGCCCTTGTGGCCAAGAAGGCCAATGGCATCCTGGGGTTCATTAAAAAGTGCATGGCCAGCAGGTCAGAGGAAGTGATCCTCCACTTCTACTCTGCTCTGTTGAGACCACATGTGGAGTACCGTGACCAGTTCTGGGACCCTCAGATCAAGAAAGTCAGAACTTCTACAGAGAGTCCAGCAGAGGGCCGCAAAGATGACTGAGGGGCCTGGAGCATCTGTACGAGGAAAGGCTGAGAGACCTGGGACTGTTCAGCCTACAGAAGACTGAGAAGGGATTTTATCAGTGCTTATAAATATCTAACGTGTGGGAGTAAGGTGGATGGGGCCAGGCATTTTTGGTGGTGCACAGCTACTGGACATGGGGCACTGGGCACAAACTGGAACACAGGAAGTTCCATCTGAATATGAGGAAAAACGTATTTATTTTGAGAGTGACAGAGCACTGGAACAGGCTGCCCAGAGAGGCTGTGGAGTCTCCTCCTCTGGAGATATTCAAAACTCACCTACTGTAGGGAACCTGCTTTAGCAGGGACTTGGACTCAATGGTCTCCAGAGGTCCCTTCCAAACTCTATGATTCTGTAAAATGTTGAAAACATTGCCCTCCCAATTTAATAAATTAATTTAGATTTAATATATTCAGTTGCAGCAAGGAAACACAGGCATATACTACACAGAAGTGTTTTACTTACAGAAAACCGAAAGCAAATTAAGGAAATAGAAGAAATCTATTGCATTATCTAATCCATCACCCTGACAAAGAACATCTCCAAATTATACGTTTCTGTGTTGTAATACATCTTCAAACAGTTTCCCACAGCTGCCTTTGGAAACGCCTTGTTTCAAACATATATCAAACATCTGTATCCTCCCACAGAATTTCTCTTAGTGACAACAGTTAAGCGCAGCCATTCTCTTTGTTTTAGGTATAAAAAGTGATTGAGCTTACATTTCCTTTGTACAGTATATAACATTTAGATTATCATCGCGTGCTTATTTTAACTGTCAGAACTTTCTCAAAACAGAAAAACACTAGTTATTTCAAACAGTAAGAGGAAATTAGCAATGCTAGCAAATGAGCTTGTAGTTCTGAGGACAAGCTGTACCACTCATACTCACACTGCTGTGGTTTAACCAGGCAGCAGCTCAGCACCACACAACCATTTGCTCACTACCCTCCTACAATCACTTGTTGACCAACACCCAGCACCACAACGCTCCACCAGCAACATGAGGTCTCACACCCTGCCAACTGACTTCTCACAACAGCCTGAGCAGAGGGGTTGGCCAACTGTCTGCAGCTTAATGGCCTTCCACATGGTGTCACCTGGTATGGAGCAGTCTAATTCAAGCATCTGTCTGGACCCCACACCCTGCTCTGTGCTATCATAGCGGTGGCTCTGCCCCAGACCCAGGCACACTCCCACCACTCACGACAACCAAACAGGGGTGTGCTCTTAACATTGCTTCAGCTGAACCTGGGACAACTTCAAACACTCTCAGCACACAGGGAAGGCATGCGTGTTCATATTTCCCCCTAAAAAATGTGATTTCAAACCTGATTTTAATTTTGTCTCAATGTCAGTAGTACAGCCCCATCTTTAAATGTCTCAGTAAAAGACCCTAGTAATTTTACAGACCATCCACTCTCCTCTATGCAACACATGAAAATGAGCAGAGAGAAAAGGCAGATATAAAATATACCTGTGCTTTTAGGAAATTGCCACATTTAGGCAACCTGCAGTAACGCTAACAGCAATTATCCAAATGCAAGTCCAAAATTAGAATTCACATTTGCAATAAGACATCATATTTCTCAGATTAGAACTAAGCAATGAAATTATCAATTTCTTTAAGTCTCTCTTGAGCCTCAAATCCATCCAATCTGATTGCAAGCTTGCATGAAAACAGGTGATCTATCCCAGTGCCTAACAGCTGTAAAGGATTCAGTGGTTGGGATGGCAGGAGGGTTCTTAAACAAGACATTATCGAGGACTAAATGATCCTAAAGCAATGCTAGGTTAAGGAGACAGGCTCTTCAAGATACACATCCAGCACGCGCAAATATGTTAAGCCAACATCATTTATGTGGCCCACATGTGCATCGGTATCCATAGGTAATTTGGCTGGTCAAAGTCAGTATCTTTATTCATCAAACAATAACCATAACTAAAAGCTAGATAGTTCCCTGGGCATCCCATTAAGACTTATTAGAACTTGGGTATTTCAGACAGCCAGAGCACACAGTTCAGTTTCACTGGGTTTATAGAAAGCATGGCTTGAGAAAAGCGTGGATAACCAACCTGTTGTAAATAGAAGACATATTCTATGCAGAACAATTCTGAATGCGTGCCAAACAACAAAATTTGTCAAATTATGAATTACCAACATTAGATAGATGAAATATGCTTAAGGATGGACTGACAACTCAGAAGTATTCTGTGAGCAGCTGATAGCTGGAAGCATGCAAGAAGAAAGAGTTAAACAGCCATGCCAAGGGTTTGGTTAAACTGAATTTATTAATGAATTTTTTCTATTCTTTATTTTCTAAGTGAAAAAGCATAAGCTCACATGCTTAATGACAGACTTTTCTCCATACCACTCTTCAAGCTTTCTTGAGGAAGTCTTGTAGACTGCTGATCAGTGCATTTCTGAATACTATCTGGATGTGCCCTGACAGCTTATATTTAAAGAAGTTAATTAAAGTATTAGCATCACAAGCACTTACACTAGAATACAGAGTAAGCCTCTGGGCAACGCCACATTGGCAAAGAAAGAATAACGCCGATTTCTCACACGCATTCAATAGGAACTAACACAGCATATAGGAGCTTAACTGTCGTGCATTGTATTGCGTACTGTGAACACTACTTGCTATTACAGCTGTACATTTATTACTAATTATCTCTATTGTGTTAACATCCAAAAAGCTCCAATTAACCAGGCCCCATTGTATTAGATTCCCTGCAAGTACACAAGATGACATGGTCTGTATCAGACAGCTCAATCTGAATTTAAAACAAGACAAGTGAATAAAATAGCAGGAGTGGAGCAGCAATGAAAGTGTCAGTAATTTACCTTTGGTAACCATACGTAAGACTGGAGAATCATCTAGAAAATTTCCTCACAGGCATCAATTAACACATCCAAGTAAAGGCAACTGTTTCAAAGGCCCAGGTTTGCCTTCATGCAGACCACATCAGTTGGGCACAAAACACATTACAAGAACGATTTTTTGTTTTTGTGGTTTTTACACAATTTCGTCGCTGACTGGGGCTATATTTAAAATGACCCATTAAAAAACTCAGGTTTCTACTTTATATGAATGTTAAATAATTCTCATCATTAAATTTTAAAATACCTTTCAGAAAAAATATTATTTAAGATGAAACAAGGCAAATTACTTCATTTCCCCTCAATCTACAGTCATTCAGTCAGGAACAAGAGCAAAACCACATCTCTCAAACTCCAGATCCAATACTTTACTGACCAGAGCATGCAGCCTCATTCCCCTTTTTTAGTCTATTTTCAAAGTCATCTTTGTCAGTGCTAATACTCTTCGATACAGTTCCTAACGTCCAGCATAACATTTTCCAATGTGTACATTCATGGTGAAATTGGTCTCCTAGAAGTTCAAAGGAGCTTTGCCACCGACATCATCTTACACTGTGCTTTAACTGTTTGGCATCTTCCTTCAGCCAAAGTCCCAGCTGAAGAATTAGAAATAATAATTTAAAAAAATCGCACAACTCTCTCAAAGTTTTGAGATCTCCTCCTCTGTGTTTGATTTCAACACAAAATGAAATTTCTGAGAAAACACTACAACTAGCAAGTGGATTAGTACTAACTTTTAAAGAGGCTTAAGAAATTCAGCTCATACTGCATCTTCCTTTGTTCTGCATTATTTACTCAGATGGACTTTATCAATCCATACTAATTATTTTGACAGAGCATTGTTGATGTTGCCTTTTTTCTTTTTCTTTTTGCATATGCTTCTGTCTACACTGTCACATTAAAGAATGCAAAATGTAAGGAATTCCATCATCAACTGTAAGTGCAAAAGCATGACAGTCCCCCATTCCCACAGGAGTTCATTATACAGGCTAGAATTCAGCCTTGTGCAAGCTTTGCCCTCCCACACAAACAAGCCTTCTCAACTTGGTATAGCAATTAGTATTGCTAAGACGTTTGCTGATGCACAGGCACTAACAAAATCTTTTTTAGTTTCTTAAATTGTTTGTATGACTAACAGCACTTCAAAATCATAAGCATGCTGCTACTCCTTAGATCCATCAGCTAGGACGAGGCTCAGCCACTCCAGCACTTTACTTAGGTCCCTGCCTCTCTTTTCTGACAAGACAGCATCAACTACTGGCCAGATCATCAAAAGCTGTAGAAAGGGCCAGGGGAATGAAAATTAATCACTGCCCTTTATCCACTGGCAGTAGGAGAGCCTCTATCTATGTCACTAAAGCATTTTGGTTCCACGTCCTGGCCTCAATCCAGATTATGCTGCATCCAGAGTAGCAGTTTAAATGAGATGAGTCTGTAGTTGGCCTGTGGCAGATGGAGCAATACATCCTCAAGTCCCAGTAAACAGGCAAGGCTCAGCTTGCTTTCTTCTCTCACATTAATTGCTGCTGGCAATGGTCTCTGCTTCCAACTATCTCCTGAAGGATGACAAAACCTGGACACACGTGCACTATTACTTTCATTGTATAAACAAAAGGAAAACAGTAACTACTTAATCAGCACACTAACAGCTCTGTCACAAATATCACTTCCAAGCTCATACTCACGTTTTTCATCTGCACAAGCAGAGAGAATGTCAGTCAGCATGAAACAGCTACAGATGAAAAGTTGTGAAATTACATACTTATAGGTATCATTCAAATTCTGAAGGGAAAAAAAACAACACTTCCACTGGAAGTTAGCCCACTCTGAACATACTAACATTTTATACTTGTATCACCTTTCTAGGTTAAATTCTATCACCAACGGTTTTTCCAATATTTTATACAGAAAAAAATAACTATATTCTGACTGTCACTTCCAATTAACAGCATCAGCTCCAATATTTCATATTCATGACACTGCATTCAAGTGCAGTGACACGTTTCCCTTATCTGTTTGTCAGAAAGTGTTTGGTTTCCATTTCAAAATTCTTAACGGCAATACAGAACTGGTCCTAACATCCAATATTCAGGACCTCCCCTTTTGGCTTTCTATACCTATTCTTCCAAAACTACTCACTGCCATTTTTTTTCAATCCTTTCTTTATCTGTCTTAGAATTCTAGGAAAATTCATTACATTCAGTCTCTAAAATAAATCAAAATCTTGATAAAAGTCCACAGGCACGAGATCTACCACTACTACTTCCTTTTTCAAATATATTATTTTCCCTTTAAATGGCAGACAAACTGCAACCAAAATGGTTGAACTCAAAAGAAATGTCATTCTTCATCAGTAGCAGAAACTGAATTCCTCATTGCTTCCTCGCTCCTTTGTTTATCCAAATCTGTCCATTTAGAATATACATTACTGACCTATTGTTACCCCTCATTGTAACCACAATGATTTAAATTTAAAGCAAAGCCTTTTCATTAGTGAACCAAATTTATCTTCAACAATCTAAATTAAAAAAAAAAAACAACACTTAAATTTAAACATTTAAGTCAATTCATTTAATTCATTTACTTAAATGTAAATATTTAAGTACCACCTTACTAGGCTGCTTATTAGTAAATAAACGCATCTCATATTACAATCAAAAGTACCTCAATATGTCAATGGTCAACACTCTCCACTAACGAATCCCTGGAAAGGGAAGGTGGAATTCAGCTTCCGATCAAGTTTCTTCTTTGTAAAGCATCTTCAGGATGAAATGAATGGCTCCAGAGACTTCAGTAATTGAGTTGCCTAAACTCTTATTACACCAGAGGAGATCTGGATACCAACTTGCGCTGAAGTATATTCACAGTGACAATTCTAGTTATGTGAGTATCTTCATGGATTCAGCAGTAACCCAGAATTTTATCTTAATCCTCCTCTAGTGATATTGTAAAAACACAATTCTATAATATCCTTCAGCTGCTATGAAAACAAAATGTTATCTTTCAAACTTTATTTTGCATCTTTCCCAAAGAATGAACATTTTCCAATATTCACATTCGTCAAGAAAGTTATCCTAGCCTATCTAATATGCTGAGATTCCCAATATTCAGCTTCATGTTCTGAATCACTCATTCAAGCTACTCCATCTTTCTGCCCTGATTTGATAGGGCAAAAAAAAAATAGTTGTCTCATTAACCACCTGGTATTACAATGATCGCGCTATGCCTGATTTTGATAACATATTGTTCAAACTTCTTGAGACCACAAACTTCCTTTATGCAGAACTCTTCAAGATACTATTTCTTGCATACACATCACACAAGTTACCACTGTAGGATAACAGAAATCTCAGAGCTTGTACAGGCTATTGGTCTTCACTGACTTTCCTAATCATTAGTGTATTCTACTGTTACCTCACTCAACACCATATTCTTTTCCTTATTATTGCCTGTCACCACCTCCCCTTCAACTCTGAATTTAAGTCTCCCTTCTCATTTGCTCCCCTTGTCAACTCAAGGTTCAGAGAAGATTATAACTATTGTGACCCAGAAAATCACAAAAAGTGAAGTAGACAATCTGCAAATTACACTATTTGCAACAGAAATCTTTTTGTCTCAAACTGCAATCATAAAATACGCAAATTTCAGTATCAAAAAGGTACAAAAACACAGGCAGGAAGAGGCAGATGCAACGATACACTCACCCTCACAACCTTTTAAATTAATTCTGTTGGCTGAGAAAGCTGATATAGCAGCTACTTTTTAGAGGTCAGCAAGAGCACAAAAACATACCTGCATTAAAAAAAACAAACAGCTAACAAACTTTCAGGTCACACAACTAATAAGAGGGTGCATAATACAGAAACAATGTTACATCATCACATCAATGCACTGGAATACTCTCAACTGGAATAATATGTGCACCAGCATTAATAGGGAAGTTCATTTTTGAATATAGGGGAAGGGAGGATAATGGTAACTATGGAGCATGGAAAAATGCAGAAGTGTGGAAGCTGGTATCATTTCTACTAATGAAGTATCATAGTTTAGACTGAGTTCAAACTTCAGGTTTTCCTGTTTTATAAATTAAGAAAAAAATGCCTTCAGTTAATTTAACAGATGGCAAATTAAAAAAAAGATGTAAAACTATATTTTCTATCGAAAGTATTATTAGATTGTGAAACTGCAGCAGGGCTGGTAAAACCAAGAATTTAACAAGGTTGAAAAAAAAGAGAAAAAAAAAAGGACTATGCAGTTACAGCATTTTCTTGACAGCCTTCCAGAGTTTTAATTAAGTTAAAGAAACAAAAAAAATCCACAGCATTCTATTTCTTAAAGGATATTAAACCTTAAGGGTTAAATTTGAAGTTACCAAGGATCAGGATAAGGCTGAGGTACTTAAGGTCTTCTTTGCCTCAGTCTTTAATAGTAAGACTAGTTGCTCCCCTGGGCACACAGCCCCTTGCGCTGGAATATAGGGATGGGGAACAGAATAGGCCCTGCATAATCCATGATGAGATGGTTTTGGACCTGCTCTGAAAGCTGGATGCTCTCAAGTCCATGGGGCCAGATGGATTGCACCCTAGAGTGCTGAGGGAGTTGGCGGATGAGGTTGCCAAGCCACTCTCCATCCTCCTTCAACAGTCCTGGCTAACCAGGGATGTCCTGGTGGACTGGAGACTGGCAGATGTGATGCCCACCTTCAGAAAGGGCTGGAAAGATGATCCTGGTAGCTACAGACCTATCAGTCTCACCTCAGTGCCAGGGAAGGTTATGGAACAGTTAATCTCAGGAGCCATCATGGATCAATTAAAGGTCAACCAGGGTATCATGAAGAAAGGGAGAAAGACTCCATAGTAAAGGAGGGTAAAGGACTGCACTGCAGCGGGGAAAAGGAGTAGATAACGG
>JANHGO010002104.1:0-31335 GCA_024606505.1 Aquila spilogaster
TCAGTTGCCTTTTTTTTTCTTTTTTTTTTTTTTTTTTTTTTTTAAGAGCTTTTGTTTTTAGGCTGCTCTGAGATAGCATAGTGACATCTTGATCTTATTCCAGACTGTCTGCTGTCCGAAGCTGCAGCATCCATGTCTTGCAGGCTTTCTAAAGCTATTCAGTACGAAATAAAATGCTTTGAGAGCTTCTCAAAGCTTTGTCACTGTCAAGTTAGTTCTACCCATGACAATTTTTTTTTTTTTTTAAGTTGGTACTCTGGCATTAAATCTGTATTAGTAAACCTGAGATAGGCGTTTCATTAAGTAAGCATATATCTGATAATCTTTTTGATGTAACTGGCATTATCTGTGTAAATACTTTTGTGTCTCTGGCATTATGCAGTTTTATCTAAGAATCCATCCATACATCAGAATCTCCTGGTTAGCTATGGAAACTTATGGCTTGCCAAGGGAAAGACTCAGCTAGGAATTAGTTTATCTGTGATTACTGTTCAAAAAATGTAAGACAGTAGGGTTTTCTTTCCAGATGTGATCCTGTTTTTAGATAGCCTCTGAGCCTGACTTCCTTATAAAGCTCATGTATGAAATACCATAAGTAGTACTTACTTGTTTCTGTTGGTTTCTAAACAAAGTCCAACGAAAGAAGCTCTAACACTGGTACTCTCCCTTGTGTTCTGCTTGTCAGCAGTACTTTGAACTGACAGCAAGAATTATTCCAGAGATGATGTACAGGTGGCAGATGTTATCTCTCGGTCAGCAGGGACAGCAGTTCTGGGATGCTTCTTTCCTGTATAAATAAGCATTAGAGAAACTTTAACTCTTTAGATTAATGTTAGGTTGTATTTTGTAACTATTAATCACTGCCTTGTGAGATGGGAGGGAGATGTGCAGCATTATTAATGGATCTTGTTGGTTCTGGAAGTATGCAATCCTCATTTTCTATAACGCAGGCCAAAAGCATAAATTTTAGAGAAGAATAATCATTTCTCCTGTGCTTGCACCGTCAAGGTAAGGTGACTTCTAGCTTTAATGAAGATCCCAAGACAATTTGAAGTGAGAGCTATTTGTTTTCTGTGTAGGGAAGTGAAATGTTCTCAGTACTCTGGTGTTTTTTCAGGCTACCACTAGGTGGTAGTAATTCAGCACATTTTGATACACTGCATCTCCTGTTGAAGTTCTTCTGTATGCTACTTGGATTTTATATTGTTTAAACTAGTTAAGTAAATACATCTTTAAGATTATCCATCACTTGGTTAACTGTTTTCTCCACTACAATTACTTACATTGTAGATGACAGTATATTAAAAGGCCTGAACAACAGTTGGGAAGTACTTAGCTATTGGGAGAAAGATCGTAAAAGAGCAGTAAGAAGATTTTTAAAAAGGAGCGATCTGTGGCATAAGAGTGTTGTGTGATGTGCCACTGAAATGGTTTTGAAATTCTCCAAATCTACGTTTTGGGAATAGAAATTTCCTGTGCTCTGTACTTACCATGGCCACTACTAAGTTCTGTGTTTTGTAAAGCATACTTCTGGGCTTATTCTTTTATTAGTGTACTAGACAACCCTCTTTCATATTATACCTAGTGTAAATTACTGAAGTATTCTGTGAGCACTGAGTGGCAGTATTTACCACATACTTATTATTATCAGTGCCCTGTCAATATCACTTCTTAATTTCACTTGGATTGCATGGAACCGAAGTGTTAAAATAATAATGGAATTAAGATGCAGTAAAACTTGCAATATTCCAGTTGGATCTTACATTCTTCTTACTTGCTGTCAAAGAAAGCAACTATTTATATTTTAAAAATAGAGCATTTGGTAAAACTTGATGTTTTAAAATAATGAGCTACAGATTAAAGTTTGTATAATTCTTTTCAACTTATCATGAGAAGCATAATGCTTGCATAAAGTATACTCTAAAGAGAACATGGTAAACAGAATGGTATAGTGAACTTGCAGAAAGCTGCTTTAATGGGTACGTGCTCCTTTAATAAAACCTGAAAGCCTGACTTGGGCATGTTTCCAGAGTTAAGTTACGCTTAAATATGGTTCAGTCTTATGAAATCATGGCTAAAGCTCCTCCCCTACAAGAACTGAGAGAGCTGGAGCTCTTCAGTCTGGAGAAGAGAAGGCTCCAGGGGGACCTTATAGCAGCTTTCCAGTACCTGAAGGAGGCTGACAGGAAAGCTGGGGATGTGGCTTTGAACTGGAAGAGGATGGATTTAGGGTAGATGTTAGGAATAAATTCTTTACTGTGAGGGTGGTGAGAGACTGGAACAGGTTGCCCGGAGAGGTTGTGGATGCCCCCTCCTGGAGGTGTTCAAGGCCAGGCTGGATGGGGCTTTGAGCAACCTGGTCTAGAGGACATGTCCCTGCGTGTAGCAGAGGGGTTGAAACCAGATGATCTTAAAGGTCCCTTCCAACCCAAACCATTCTGTGATTCTATAATATTAATGCAACTGCAAATAAAAGCGTTACACTTGCAGTGCTTATATGCATGATAAAAGTGGTCTGGAAGCATAGGTCAGTGCATGATTGACAGTAATATTTATTTTTTTAGCATGTATGGTAGAGTCTCCTTATATAAGCAGCAAATAACTGCTAGAAAATCCAGTAGCTCTTCCTGGCATTCTGAATTTTTGTCAGTTGTGCAAAGAATGAGTTGGAAGAGTTGCTGTGTGGTAGGGATTTCTCTTGTAGGCTCCACAGTTGTGTTGATACAGCACCCTTGATGGTTTAAGTTTTAAAGAAGTGATTATATTCCAAGAGTTTGTTTTCTGCTGTATATTTGCATTCCTTCAGTGTTGGAAGAGAGCTAAGGATTTCTATCATCGTATCAGTACGAAATGTACATGACAAATTGACACTGCAAGGTGCCTAGCCAGTGCAATTCAGGTTTTGCTTTCAGAGATTTGAACATATCAAGCTATTTCTGAGGAATCTCTTCCATTCCTGTGTTCTGTAAAGAGAAATTAATCTTGTAGAGATGGAGATCTGACTAATTTATTTAAAACCAAAATCTGCAGTGTTTGCCACAAGTCCACTTTTGAGCATGCATTTGCCCTCTCTCTACACTAGAGGGTAGGTTCAGAATGTTTGTTATTTTACCATGTGTTCATCTCTAGGCATTTCTGTTCCATTTCATTGCGATTTGGAGGTTTGGGTTTCTGTTTGTTTTGTATAGGCCTATTGTCTTCTTCTGTTTGTTAGAATGTTGTTCTTAGCTATGAACACTTTATTACATGACCTCATAAAGTAAGTTTGTTACATTGGAATTGGGAAAACAAAGACCATACACTTTTTTTTGTCAGATTCTTTCTGGGAAAAAAAAAATGTTTTTTAGTTGCTCCTATCCATAAACAGTGGTTGCTGAAAATAATGAACTGCTGTCTGTAAGAGGTTTGGTGGCATGGATTACACTCATGGAAAGAAATTACCAATTTAAATCAGGCAGTCATATCAATTCTGTGTATCTTTCTTACAGCGTCACATCTTCTTATCTGATTAATTACCTTCTTGCTTTGCTTTCTTATCTTGTTAATTTGACATTCATCTCTAATAGGCTGCCTTGTTAGGTATTCTGAACTTAGTACAATTTTCTCTCATTTCTTTTTCTCGAAAGTGTTGAGGCGGTAGAAGATGACAGTGCCTAAGAACTAATTGCAGAGAGAATTCACTGCCTTTAATACTAACGCTAGGATCTGAAGACTGGTGGAATTTAGTGAGTGTCAGACTTGGTAACAAAATAGAGATAATCTGTCTGCATTGAGACATTTTCTTATGCAAAATGGAAATATTTTTTTCATAGATTAAGTGCTTATTCTTGTACAAATAAATCCTTGGAGATTTCTAGTATTTTACACTTAGATATATATTTACACTTAAGAAATGCAGCTTCAAAAGGGAAAGGTTTTTTTTTCTTTTTTTTTTCCTTATCCAGTTCTGCAAATGCTACTCCTGAATTTGAAGGCCGGGGAGGAGAAGAACTTGGCACAGAGATAGCAAGTACGCTCTACAGAATATTTAGCAGTGAAGGGAGTGTAGACTTGAAATCTCTTTGCATTAATCCCAGGGAGCACTGCTGGGTTCTCTACGTTGATGTGTTGGTAAGTAAGAAAACGAGAACTAAAAAGGTTCAAGGAGGCTTTCAGGGCATTGGCGGGCTTAGCATAGCCATGTTCATCTTCATATAAAAAATGCTTCTTCTAATGCAGCTTAATACTTCACAGCACGGATGGCTACTTTCTTGCAAATCTGTCTGTAATAGTCACTGCATTCTGCTTGTTCTTTTTCTCCTCTTCTGCTCTGCTGCAGAGCTAATAAAACAGATTGAAATACTCCAAATGTGTCACCAGTAAAAATCGGTGATCTTATATTCACAAGGAAATTGCCACTAAAGAAGGCTAAACTTTTTTTTAAAGTAAATTTATCATTTGACTGAGCGTAACTGAGCATGAATGTATGTTAGCCTTAATATTAGTTTCCCTCCTGTCTACTTCTTTGTGCTGTTACCAGTACTAATTCAATGAAACGTTTCTGGCAAACGTGACAATTGGCCTAGGCAGTTTTTTGTGGAAGTTGTATACATGTGCTGAATGTAAAAAAGAAAGTGAATATTTGTTCCCATTAAAAACTGGAAACTCAGTTTTGTGCAAATCTTGTGCGTGCAGCAGCTCAGTTTCCAAGAAACGCTATATTTAAAGTACTCCATCATGGGAATTTAGTAGAAGTCTGCAAGTCAGACTCTCCAGAGCTTTGTTTCCTACTCTTACTGGTGCGGAGTTGAGTTTCCACTTGCCAAATGTGTAACTGAAAATAAATTGAGGGATCTTCCTCATGGAATCAATTAATGTCTATGAAATTATTTACTACGTGTTAAGCTGCACTGACAAACAAAAAATAAAGTGTATACAGAGTTGTATTAAAGCAGGAATGTGTTTAGACTGAGACATGAATAAATGTGAAAATTAATCCATTAGGTTTTTAAAAAGAAATAGCATTACTCTAATTACAGTAGACATGGAACATACTGTGGCTTAGTCCAAATACAGAATGATCAAATATGTACCACTGCTGAGTGCTTTAACAACTCGAGTCACCAGCTTATTGGAGCTTGACAGAGTTTAATAGAGAGTAAAGTGCTAGTTCTCAGAAATCACACTGGGACCTTCTGTTACTAGGTAATTGCATGCAGAGGTGCAGAATATTAAACGCTGTGCTTATTTAAGCCATGTGCTGCTTCTGCAGCATGAACAAAGATTTTAATAATGCTGACTGCTGCAGAAATCATTCTGTCCAACTTTCGTATGATATGTAACTGGTCTTTATTGGAGTTGTCTTGCACAAATCTGTTGTTTGTCCGCAGCTCCAGAAGAGAGCTTTAGTGTTTTTAAGCTACTAGTTGTATGAGAATTATGAACATGAACACCTGTGTTACATGGTGTATTTTGTTTAGCTTTATTTATAATATCAATAAAGAATCTGTTGTAGGTTCATAAGTAGGATTCTAAAGTTGATGAGATTTTTAATGTAATATTCTGCAGAATTTTGTGTGAGACTCACTGAATAGCTGTGGTGTAGATAGAACAAGATAATATTAACATTCCTATTCTGCCCCCACACTCTGCCCAAGCCTTCTGTATTTTAATGTTTTTAAGGTATTTGGATTATTTCCTTTTCCAAACAGAAGATATGTGTATCACATGTGATAGTCTATACTTGATGCAAGCACTTCATACTTACAGGTTTCAGCCAGACCCATTACATAGGTGTAATAACTGATCAGTCAGAGCCAGCACTCTCCACACGTGGATGTGGTTTAAAGATTAGAAAATGTACCTTGAGCTTTCAAAATATTCTTTCTTAATAACAGTAGAAGTTCAAATGTGTGAGATATACTCTTTGAATGTGGGAGTTGTACAGCACTGTAGAACTGTAGCCTGTTCTCACCTTCTGTCTTTCTGTCATATTCTTTCCCCTTCCAAGTTACTAATGTTTGAAATAAGCTTTTAGGAGTTTTGGGGGGATGTTTTTGACACATATATCACCTTCTTCACATAACTTGCGCCAGCAGCCTGCCACACTGAGCAAGGGGAGCTAAAGATGTGCATTATTTTTTCATTCCCTACCTCATCACATTATGTGGTGTGCTTGGGTCTTGGGGGAGGTTGCATTAGGTTCTGTTGAAATTTTACTGGTTTTCTGCTGAGCATCCTTCAGAGGATTTTGTCGTCTTCTTTATCCCCACCTTATCCCAGCCCTGTTGGAGGACAGATACCCAATAACTTAGAAATCAGTCCTTTCTGATGAAAATCTCTGAATAAGGCAAGGCCTATAATGTTTTCTGTTTTTCCACTCATTATGACTTTCTCTTTTGTGTATCAGTAAATAAGAAGTGAGTCTTCCCTGGAAACATTCTTGCTTCCCAAAACTCAGCATTGAGCAGGCTTTCTTCAGTCCTTTAAAAAAAAAGTAAAAATGCAGTGGGAGGGAGGGAAATCTCAGTACCGCGTGACAATATGCATAGGCTGAGAAGAGGGTATTCATTTATTTTTGGAGGAATTGTTTCACCATGCTTGATACAGGCTGAGTTCCTAGCCTGTAGGCGCCACTATAATGCAGATAAGGCTTTGGAATAGTAGCCTGAACAAGCCTAGTAACAGTACAAGCACATCCCATTATTGTGTTTTAATAACAAAAATATTGCAGGCTTATTCCATTATCCACTAAAATCCAATAGTGCCTGAAAGCGGTGAGTTAACCTCTCTGTATCCAGCAGCTGTTGGCAAGGAAATAATTTGATCACCTTTGTATTAACTTTCTATCCCAACTTTTTGTCATTCTTTTTACACAGTTCAGTCTGTCTTAATAAAAATAAGCTGTCTTTCCAGAATACCTGATTTATGTTTTGCTCCCACTGTGGGCGCAAATCTTGTTCTTAAATAGAATTTGAAGAACCATCAGTGCAATCAGTGCTGGAAGACTTGTTTTGCTCTCATTGTGCAGTGTAGAATGAATGCTTCTTCATTACACCTAGTGTTCTTGCCAGCATAGTTTCAAATGCTTGTGGGGATTTGATCATAGAAGAGTACTGAATAGAGCTTGTCAGAGGGCTGTCACCAAATACATCTCTGATTTGTCTGTGAACCTATAGAAGGTATAAGTGGTTACGGAAGCCCTGCTTTTTTGTTGTAGTATGCAGTGCTGTTCATCTTTTTGGCTGTTTTTCTTCTGACCTTAATGGGAAGAAACTAAGCTATCCTCTTTTCCCAGGCTTTGATTCAAGTGATAGTGCTATCAATAAGTAGACTTTGAGAACAGAATTTCCTTAGATCTTTGTCAGCTACAAGAAAAACTATGGAATGCTATGGAAAGGATTACTCCTTTTCCATAAAGAATAGAGAATAAATCAAGATGTGCCTTCAAACTATACTTTGTGTAATTAACTTCCTCCATAACATTATATTAAACAACTTCACTCTGTGTTCTGGGTGAGAATTTGCATTGCTTTTTTGGAAACAGTAACACCAACTGAGTTTGCCCATCTAATATTTAAAAAAAAGATTCCCTTTTGAAATACTACACAGAAAGTGGTTTGTCCTGATTTAACATTAAACATGCTGAGTGTATCGAAAGTAGTCTGGTCATTGTCTACTTGAGAGCTGTAGTGTGAGAAGAGTAGGAATAGCAGTGATTTCAGTTCAGCTTCTATTACAAAATTTTATCATTAATTTTATTATGAAGTGCTTTAACTCTATTTCTCATGTATAATACAGTCAGCTGAAATCTTAATCTCATATCTGGTGTTTATTGTCATAGGCTTAAATGATAACTTTTTTTCAGCCTATTCTAGTTCTTAATTTTGTGCCTTTTCTCAAGTAAGATTATGTAAAATAAAGACTCCATTTAAAGGTACTAACTTGATTTTTCTTTTAAAGAGATTTTTTTTTCCTCCCCAGTTACTGGAATGTGGTGGGAACCTCTTTGATGCAATCTCTATTGCAGTGAAGGCAGCTCTCTTTAACACAAGGTAAGGCACAGAGCTCGTTTCACGTGAGTGCAAGTGATAGGGGACGAGAAATACTGTTTGTGAGCTAAGCGTTTTATGCTCAGTATTTTTAAGTAAGAAAACTTAACTGCAACTTCAGTTCAGATAAGAAGCAGTCTGTTTGCAAGGAAGTAACGTGAACTCATGACTTTGTTCCTAACATTCAAGCGTTGTGTTGCACTGTATTCGCGGTATAATCTTGTTGCAAGTAGTTGAAAGCCTTTGTGTTTTTAAAATAAGAAGCATTTACTGACACATGATGCTCCCGACTAAGAAGCCCTCTCTCTGTCAGTATGACCACCATCTTGTAACTAGCTCTGTTTTCCAATGTTCTTTCTCATTGGAAATCCACAGCCTTTCTTAAAACAGAGGGGGGAAAATGGTGTTGAGATATTGTGGAGACTGTGAAATGACGTGTCTTTAGCATAACTTTTCCCATGCATTTTAGTTCAAAGAATGGAAGAACAAATCTAGTAGCATCATCAATACAATTACTTTTTGAGTGTTCTAAGGACGGTAGTATTCAATAGCATTTTTTTCTAGTGTTTTTATCTTCATTATCTTGAGGGAGTATAGAGTTTTGTAGCACCTTTGAGAAAGAAACTAGTCAATGGTTTTGCTAAAAAATCTACATAGCAAAAAATGTGTGGAAGAGGTGGAAAAATAAGAATCTTAAAGGCACATAAGTTTTAAAGCGGACCTCAAATTGTTTTCCAGCTGTAAATTAGAGATCTGCTGAAGTCAGTGGCACAGTTCTTGCTTATTCTTCAGGGATCCAGTGCACAGTACTAGAGCTGGAAAAGTGCATGCAAGAAGAAAATAAACTTTTGAAGACAGAGGCAATATATTGGGTTATAAACACTTCAACGCTGGGGAAGGGGGAAACACACCTGAGACAACAGCTTGTTTATATTGCTGAGAAATTTCCCATCTTAATTAAGTTCTCAACAGTAGCTTTTAACAGTTGATTGTTTTTGTAGCATTAAGAAATACTGTAATAAATGTAATAGCTCACAAAGACTTGACAGCACACTACAGGGAAGTAATTCCTCTCTTGCTGTGTGGGCTGCCAGGATGCAAAAGTCGAATGGTTAAAACAGTTGCTCCCATGTGAGTGTTTCACAGATCCAAGGCACAGCCTTTATTTGCAGGATTACTCGGCCTTTTTTCATAGTTCAACAAGAGTTCTAGTTCTGAGTGAAGGTCGTATTTAAAAACAAAAAAATTAGTCTGTTGCTTTTGGAGGAAAATGGAAAAACAGGGAGGCTATATTGTGATTGTTCTGGAAACTGTATCCTTCATACAGTCTTGGATCTGTGAGTAACCATCCTCAGTGTTGTCAAAGGAGGATATTCCACCAAAACGTGGTACGATATGGCATAACAGAAACCATGTTAGTTTTGATTTGTGAACTTTTACGACAGGAGTGGGGAATGCTTGTACATTGAATCTAATCAGAGCTCAAAGTCATAGCTGTTGTCCTCATTTGCTATTCCTTCCCCTTTCCCTCAGTGTCTTTGGATTGATACAAAGGTAGTTTAGAGCAGTTGCTTGCTTTCCTTAAAATACTATAGCCTGGGAAAGATGATGTCAATTTGAAGATCACTTCAGATTAAGTGTTCTGAACTTCACTTGATGTCTGTGTCCCTCTTTGAGTTTTATTTGCCTTCCATAATCTGTTCACAGCCGGATTTTAAGTGTTTTCAAATGTTTGTCAGCCTTGACTTTAGCTTTAGAATCAAGAGCAGGAAGTTCAAGTTGCTGAGCTGTTTTCTTTGAAATCATATTTTTTTTTCCTCTGATGTTCAGATAGGCATTTGAAAAGCTCAGCTTCATCCTTAAAATCTTGCTTCTAACCATGTTTCATAATAGCTATGGCATCCGACACGCTTTTTCTTTAGGGCTAAGTAAATCCATTACAGTAACTTCAGGAATTTTGTGCAAGAATTATAGTGTTTAAATCCTGTTGTGTCCGACCTGACTCATTGTGTCCCCTTCAGACATGGAGCAATGACAATGTAACTGTGATAGGGGGAATATTTACTCTTTGGAGTTTTGTGTTGTTTACTGTGTTCTAAAAACTAGATCCAGATTGTGTATGAAAGATGGCAGATAGCAGACTTTATTCTTAACTGGATCCAAGGTGCTTAAGGCTAGATTTACCCATGATTGAAGTAGATAGTGCAAAATGTACAAGAAGCCACTATGTCAAGATTTAGCATTAAACCTAATCCCGTGGAATGTGCTCCATTGCAGCTGAGGCAACAGAAACTAGGCAAATGGCAAAAGCTACAGAGTTTGTAGCACAACAGACATGCAGATGTGCTGCTTTTTTGCTGGGCAGCGTGGAAGGGTCATGACTGATGCCTGTATGCAGGCATAGAACAGGTTTTGCTGTTGCGAAGCATGCGTCTCCATCACACGGACAAGAGCATTGTTCGTTGTGTGACTAAGTCCTGCTGTACAGATCTCTGCACTGATTAGTTGCAGGAATCAAAACAGAAGAATAAAAGTTACAAAGCAAACATGTACAGCTAGTTCTTAAGATAAATCTTCACAAACCTGGAGAGGAAATCTCACATTGAAGCGCTCTTTATGCTACAAACATTTTCTATGCCCATTTGGATCCTTAGTTTTTTATGCATATGTACCCTTCTTTCATGTGAATATGGTACTTGCATTTGATCAACAGTCTTTCGGCCCTTCTGCTAGTCATAATTTGTACTCTTGTCTTATCTGTTCTTGACCAGAACGGTTCCTTGCAGGGAATTTTCAGGTATGAATCCTGTCAGCTTCTTGTTGCAGACTAAACATTGCTGCGCTTTCACTGCTGTTTTGGGACAGAGTTAAAACTGCTTAATCAATCTCATAGACTGTTTCTTGATCTTCTTTCTCTTTTATGCAGTGCTTTGGCACATGTACTTCTTGTCTAGGCTGGTGTCCAGTGCTGTCCATTGTCTGGTGTACCCTGAGGAGCAGTCACCTTGTGACTTTATTCCGTCAATTTTAATGGAGTATTTTTATCTTGAAAACAGGCTTTGATGCCTCTCCAGTGAGTTGTTACATACCACAGAGCATTTTGAGCTTAATTTCATGAAAAAATAAACATAGTAGCTATCTGCTTACTGAAAGTTTTAGTCTTAGCTTGGCTCGGGGCAGTATTTTTGTAAGAAATTTGTTTTTCTAAAAAAGGGTTAGCTGTTATGAAGCACTTGGCTCTCAGATTCCCAGCCACAAATAACTAAAACATTTGTCTAGGGAGCAACAAAAATCACTTTGGTTTCCTGGAGAAAAATTCAGTCCCTATCTCATCTTTTAAGAGGGATTTGGTGCAGAATGCATAAATGAATGTAACCTTGAGAGTCTAGCTATGAAAAACAGTGCTACTGTAAAAGTACTAACATAAAAAGAGTTTGCGGTTATGTTCCACACGGTTACTGAAATTAGCTTTCCAGGGATATCTTCAAGTGTTTTGTGTTTTCATGTGCAAATACGTACAAGCGAGAGCGGATCACTTGAGTTGTGCAGGGGTTTTACTGGCCAGTAAAGCAAAGTATCTCAGTCAGTACTCCATTCTAGCGGACACCTGGATAAATGAGGTTATGTAAGATGCTGAATTTCTTGTCTCCTTGAGATACCATGTTCTGCTAAATTGATTTAAATGACTATTCATTATGCTAAGAATGCAGTAATAAATTATCCTCTGAAACTTCTGTTAAATGGCTGTGACAAATATTTTATATGTACCACCAGTGAGCCTGTCTGGCTCATTTGTGAAAGATCTCATCACTCACAATTGAAAAGAAAGCGTTTATTGGATTTCTGCAGGAGTTTTTATCCCTGACCATTGCTTTTGTATATCTGTCTTTAGAACAGTAGTCTTCTGGCTTCTAAAGAATGAGAATACCTTGGCAACATCCCCAAGCTGCCAAAGAGAAAGGATTTTACTAATGTGATCTTACCCCTTTCCCCAAGTCTCCTTAGCTGGTGTCATTGTTTCCTGTACTGCTTTACTGCTTACATTTGCTACTGATAGCATGGCTTTGCCAGGCAATGCAATTGCTGTAATTCTGACAGCTTTATAGTTGTCTGCAAGGTTGGGAACTACAGTGTGAACAGGTTTGAATGATGCAAATAAACAGTCTTATTCTGAGTATCTTTCAACTTAAGATTTTTTTTGTTCAGTGAGTTGTTAATGCTTTGATAACATCCTGGATTTTTTTCTAAACACGTAGCCTCGTTTCACTATCTGTTCTGACAATGAATTTGCACATACTTGTGTTTCTGCAGAATACCCAAAGTGCGTGTTCAGGAGGATGAAGAAGGCTCTAAAGAGATTGAGCTCTCTGATGACCCTTATGATTGTATTCGACTCAGTGTGGATGGTGTGCCCTGCATTGTCACACTAAACAAAGTAAGCCTGGCAAATTCTGACCACCTGCCCAGAGACTTCAGTTTCTATTAATTTCACCTGCTTTTATTTTTCCTTAGAGATAAAACTGGTGTTAGAGAAGTGGTTACTCTGTATGTATATGTTCACCCTTGGAAGTATTCCATTTGGCACATACACTTAGTGAACAAGCATTTTTTTTCCATCTCTGACTTACAGATTTCCTCTTGATGCATTCTTGAAATCTCATCTCACATGATGGTGTATTTTTCATTTACTCATTGATCAACATTCAGAGCAACAGACGCTCCAGTATGTTGAAACAAATGGGCATTGTTGCAAAGTTCAAAAATTGAGTGATCTGCCCAGAGTTTGTTGCTGGGAGTAGAGCTCTCTTTTCATGGGTGTAAAATTGTCCTTTCAAACAGGTTTTCACTTTCCTTTTCCATATGTAGCTAACAGGTGTTTTGCTGGATGCTGCATTTTTCATTGCATCTGTTAGTGATTTGCTTAGTTACTGGGAAGTTTGTATGACATATCTTTTAAGCAAGTTACATAATTAGTAGGAAGTCCACTTGACTGAACTGGGAGCTCACCTAAGTCTCAAGATGTGTTATTTTCACCTGGATAAAGAGGGAAGCCCATTCTTGGAGTTGAGATGAAAAGGGAATATGGAATTTTGTGCAGTTAAAAGGATGGTCAGAAAAAAAATAATCTGAAGCAGGGATGTGCTTATCTCGATTGTGTTAAGTATGTGCATGTCATTTGTGGTCAGAAGCTGATGTAAGTACTGTGTTATCAACTCAGAGTCTAAACACTACTGAAGATTACATGATGTTAGGATAGGAAGTTGACAGATAACTGTTTAACTTAGAGTTTAATTTCTTAACAAAGAACTTAAACAACTGCAAACTAATGTATTCTTTTGTCATTAACTTACAGATTGGATATAGGCATGTGGTGGATGCTACCCTTCAGGAAGAAGCCTGTTCTTTGGCCAGCCTGCTTATTGCTATAACCAGCAAAGGTGCCCTCACTTGCATGAAGAAAATAGGGAAAGGTAGCCTTGATCCTGAGAGCATTTTTGAAATGATGGAGGTAAGAAGTTTTGAGCAGTTACTCTCTTGCATGATACTGGATGAACTGGAACCCAAGTATATGAAAAGGTAGAGTAAGGACTTCAAAAGCAAAGACCCTGGTGCTTGTATTAGGTGTGCAAGAGACTTGTTACAGGTCACAGACAGTTCCTTTGAAACAGCAGTTTATATGGGTAGAGGTTGTGTAAAACTTCAGGATATATGAAATGTGTAGTACTCACATCTGTTTCAGTCGGGCAACTCACAGCTGTAACACACGTTCCCTGTCTCATTATTTCCTGTAAAGATTGAAAGAGCAACACTTCTAACATGGTAATGTCTCTGTGGAAGTAGAGTTGGTACTTTATGGGGCTAGTACGTGATGTTCTCTTCTAGTACAACTCATTTGTTTTGTGATAAGCTTCTCTTTTCATTTTACTGTCGTTTTTCTTTGCTTCTTTATTGGGTTTTTGATCTGCTCTTACTCCATTAAAATACTGTTATCTGGGTGGTGTTCACATTCATGTGAGTATTCCATTTTAAGCTTTTCTTCAGGCTTTTCTTGAAACTGTCTTCTAGTATAAATTCTCATGCCTGGATTTGGCCTTGAGCATCAAACTGAAATGGATTTTGAACTTTGAGTCAGAATGAAAATTAAATACTTAAAATTGGCTCCATTTCCTAGAGATCCAGAACTAATTTTAGCATGGCTGTAGTGAGGAATGCAGGAGTTGCAGCCAAGTTTGAAAACAGTTGTTCTCAAGTGGAAATTTTGTGTTGAGTATATGTTGCACTTTGCTATTTCATGATGTCAGTCCAGAGTTCTAATCTTGGTGGTACCAATGATGGTCTTCTTGCATTCAGAGGGGTCACTCCTGACTGCAGGTCAGAAGGTGGTTGGCTTTCTCTGGTAGAGAACAGATGTACCTAGGACATGTCTCTTAGGGCAGCATCTTCACGACAAAGTTTTGGAAGCTATTCATGTAGGAAGAGTGGGGGCTTATCAGAACTAAACCTGGTGGTTTTCCACTGCTAGAGTTTATTTCTGTATAGAAAACCTTCTGTTAACTCATTTGAGGCCCTTGGACAGTACAGAATTGCACAGCATAGCATTGAATCTGGCCCATAGATAGATTTTGTGGTGCAGCTCATGCGCATTTTGGGCTTCTAATGCTGGACCAAAACCTCTGGCCACATGATAGGGTGTTACACAGAAAGCGTACTGCTTTGTATTGCATGTGCTGGCTGATTTGAGTGTGTTTTGTGTTTGATGTGAATTTAATTTGTTCTCCTGGGCGATCCAGAAGCACAAAATTTAGCGCTGATGATTGTGGAATACTTCTCTGATAAATAGGAACACTGCCTTTAGGTGTACTTTTTTCCAAAACTTAGTCAAATTAAAATGAAACTTCCATCACCATAATTAATCTTAATT
Organism: Aquila spilogaster; assembly: GCA_024606505.1. Taxonomy (NCBI): domain Eukaryota; kingdom Metazoa; phylum Chordata; class Aves; order Accipitriformes; family Accipitridae; genus Aquila; species Aquila spilogaster. The sequence continues at coordinate 14,953 of JANHGO010002104.1, forward strand.
AAAACTTTGTTTTTATTATACCAACTGGTATATTAATCGCTAATGGGAAAACATTTGTCAAAAGGACTTGAGCATTGTCTTCCTGTTAATAAGCATATGTCTCAGACTTGTTTTGCTTTCTTTACATTGCAGACTGGAAAGAAAGTAGGAAAGTCATTGCACGCATCACTTCAGAAGGTTTTGGATGAAGAAGAGAGTTTGGGGACCACACGTCAGAAAGTTGGATTTCTAGGATGAGTTTTTATTAAATGCTCAAAACTGTTTTTAACCAGTTGTGCAATCTTGTCAGTTTTGTATGTAGAGAAAGGATGTTTTTGTTGCAGTACTTACCTTCCCACAAAGAGGCTTTTAAAGTGGTACTGAGCTAAAAGAAAGCAATAGTTAAATGTGAATGAGCAAATAGGGGATGTTTTTGATATGGGTAACTGTCTGCACCTAGGATGCACACCAGCAACAATTGATGCAATAGCATGGGAAGTGCTCAAGTCTGTTTTCAAGGGTGACTGATGTTGGTTTTGCTTAATTCTGTTCGCATGTGTTCCACTTCTGCAGACCAGCTGTTGAGTTTGAGAGCATCTGTGGGCTTGTCCTTGGTACAGCACAAGCCAGGTTTTGGGCCTCTTAAAACTTCTTTGTTCATCAGCCAGATAATTCTTATTAATACGAGAAAGAAAACTGTATTTAATGGAAGTCTTCCTTCAAATTGTTTTACTTTTCTTTGAATAAAAGGAGGTTAGGTTTTACTATAAATGCAATATGCTCACGAGTTTCTAAATCATATTTTAAAATAAGATTTTTTTTGTTCACTAAAGCTCTGTCTGTCCCTCTTGCCAACAGATAAAATAGCCTGGGCAAAATCTCTTATGGTGGCTAAGGAGAAGGAAGGGGCACAACTAAGGCAGAAGGGAAAATAAGTAAATTTTTCTGAGTTTGATAGTTCAGCTGGAAAAGCATAGTGGCTGTGAATAGTGATCCTTTACAAGCTGCACAGGGCAGCAGTGCCACAGGGCTAAAGCCTCACCTCCACTATTGCCCTGCTAAAGCTTAATTTGTAGTACCAAAGGAGACATGTGAGAGAATGTAGGTTTTTGCTTCACTGGACTGGAGCTGGAGTGAACAGGGAGGCAGTTGTACAGCTTGGAGCAAGAGGAAATCTCTTGTCATTCTGCTTCATTTTCACAAAGATTGGAATTCATCAAAGCGGCGTAAGACAGGAGAAAATGCCAGATAACGTGTGCAGTCAAGTTGTTTCACCAGATCCTTAAAGCAGTGGATGCCTACATCAATTGGCTGGTACAGAAAAGAGTAAGAGTTGTTCCTGCTGCATGACGGGAGGAGATGACAGATTGGAGAAGTTGAAGGAAGAAGTTCCTGTAGATGTAGTTCCTGTAGTACAGTAGATGTGATTCATTCCTTGCCATGCAAAACTACTTCTAGAAAGAAAGAAAACTGAAGGGAGAAAAACCATTTATAGTAATGTAGACATATCACAGGCTGTTTTTGTTTGGTTGTGTATTGTTTAATGTTTCAGAAAATGGTAATCTAAATGAGGACTGCAAGTCTTAAACCGCAGCTTTTCTCTGCAGAGCTGTTGCCTTTTTTATTAGGGATTTGTGATTATGTGCCAGAAGGCTGCCTAGGAGTTATTTTCAGGATGATTTTTGTAACATGGTAGTAATAGTATATTTCTATGTAGCCTTCCAGCTGAAGACTTTTTGCAAATCACCGATGGTAGTCATAGCTTCACCAGTGGTGGTAGGATGCTTTCTTGCCCCCTCTCCTGGTCTTTTTCATGTTAAACTAGTTGTTACAAAGGTTGGGAGAAAAAAGAAACCCCACTATATCTCAGTCAAGTTAACTGATCCGTCTGTGGAGGTGAATATGCATGCATTTCCTCTGCTATTCTTACTAGGGAAAAAGAATATTTAGCCTTTCTGAGATCTAGGCTCCTTCAACTATGTGTATCCTCCCTCCATGCTCTGTAGCTGTGTAAGCAGGCAGAGTAGTTTCAGGTCTTCAGGGGATCCTGTTTGGTCCACATGCTCCCTACCTCCCATCTAGTGGCACTGAAAAGCAGTGGGGTAGAGTGTGACCCCAGTTCAGCCTGGGGCTGCTTCTACCCCTGAGATGTAAATAATGAGCCCAGCCAAAAGCATTACACAGCCGCTAGTCAGTTTCAGCTGCCCCTGGAGATTTACTGCTACCAACTCATAGCCCAAATGGATAAACAAAGCTCACATAGGGGTGAAAGGGCCTGCAGCTCTCCCAGTTGATACAACCTCTGCCAAGAAATCTCTGAGGCTGTGGTTCTCAGGCATGCAAAGGACTATGCTGCCCATTTCTATTTTCTTTGCTCTCTAACTCCTCCCTTCCACCCCAAACAAAAATAGCAATTGGAGATTTTTCATAAAGGCTTCAACTGAGACTGCTCCTGTTCCCATTTGGGCTGGTGGAAAGTTCCATGTGTTGCTGTGCAGATATTGCCACGTTTTCATTGACTTGAGTCCAGTAGAGCTAAGAGGAAACATCTGTGGAGCAGGATAGCTCTGTGTTTGTCCCAGAAATTAAGTGCTTCTGCTGGGAGTGTCGAGTGGCTGAAAGTTGCGTGCTAGAGATGGGGAGTCTGGGGAGTCCTGCTAGGCTTCTGCTTGTGTTACCCAAAAAGCACTGGGCTGCAGTTTACCTCGTTGTTAGCCTGTTTTTGTATTTTCCTCCACATCCCCCATGTATCCCAGCCTAAAGGCCTGTTTGATAGGGACAGGCCCCTAAGGACTAGGCTGTAGGTTAGCAAATGTGGCTGGTTTGCTGCTTGTGTTCATTCCCTTGGGTCTATGTTGACTTTCAGGGTGACACAGAGCAGACTTACCATGTCTAGGAAACCTGATCAGCAAACATTTCCTAACTACAGTAGCGGTTCAACATTGGAGTTGTTTAGTTTGGGATGGACAAGAGAGCTTGTTGCCCCCTTACAGGGAAACTAAGGCAGTGGGGAGGAAAGGACCCATCCCACCCACAGTCCGACTACATGAAAACTTCTTTCAGCACAGCCTGACCCTGCTCACACACCCTTTGGTTCCTGCTCAGCTCCTACCCATTTGCATTCCCTGCAGGTGTGAGCCGACTGCTGCCACAGAGACACAACGTGGGTGCTCCTGTTCACTGTGCGTAGCAGGGGTGGGTATTGCCAGATCTTGCTCCTTGCAGTGCTGCCAGGTGCCTGGTGCTGGTTTTGGGTTAGAGCTTTGAATGTCCTGTCCCTCTGTCCTTCTTGTGTCACCCACGGATTCCTGATCAGTCTCATCCACAGGCCTGACTTCATGCCTTGCGCACTCAATGTTTTGTGAAAAGAGTGGGGATTTTCTGCTGTTCACTTTCTAAACCAAAGTCTTCTTGTTACAAACAAGAAAAAACAGGTAAAATCCAAGCCCATTGGATAGCCATAATTCCACAGAAATGTCTCTTTTGCTACTCAGGCCCATGGCCATGATGTGGTACAGAAATGGCTGTTACCAGCAGTGACTGACTGCAGAGAGCAAGGTAACTGGAGCCCGTGTCATAGAATCACAGGATGGTTTGGGTTGGAAGGGATCTCAAGGACCACTCAGCTCTAACTCCCTGCTGTGGGCAGGGTTGCCATCTACTAGGTCAGGCTGCCGAGGACTCCATCCAACCTGGCCTTGAGAACCTCCAGGGATGGGGCACCCACAGCTTTTCTGGACAGCCTGTCTTTCCCATGCAACAGCGGATGTTGGCATTCCTTTCCAGGGCATTGTTTTTGGATGTTGGTGCCTGAGTTTAAGTGCATCAACCCACACATTCTCTTAATGAACTCCAAAGCAAAGATAAAACTTAACTAAAACATGCATACTTGACAAGCTGCCCTATGCCTGCCAATAAGATATAGCTCATGTTTTGGCAATTTATTGAATCTCTAATGTGATCTTCAGACTTCCTAATATATTGAAAAGATTCCCGGAGGGCGGGATCAACACTGCTATAGTATGACTCTTGAGAGCAGTACGAATCAGGAAGTACCACTTGAAAGGCTTCATAAGGGAAGTTATCTCTTGAAATTAACAGGCTGAGAATCTAAAGCTTGATTCTTTTCTTTAATGAAGACCATTAAGTCGGTGTTAGAACCATTACTTCCTTTAGAGAGACAAAATACAGATCAGTCTGAGATGTCACCATTAAATAAATGAATGAAGGAATGACTCCAAGGACATGGCAACTGAAAAGGTTAATTATTCAAACATTTCATTTCCAGAACCATTAAATAAATAAATAGAGAAAAGGACCTGAGGATGGAGAAGGTGTATTACTCAAACATCGTTCCAGAATGATCTATCTATGAGCTGTCAACTTATGAGCCTGTAACTGGTGCGGCTGTCCTGGTGGCCTGGTTTCCCAGCCATCAGCAGTTCCCATGAGTTTCATGGACTTGAAAATAGGAAGAAGCCAAAGTGAAAGCTGGGCACTTTGGCACCCATCTCTCTATAGAGAGAGTGTGGTGCTTTCGCTTTTCCTTCAATTAATTGCATTCCTAGCTATCCAGTAACATACATTTGATGTGCTGCTGTTAATGACCCCCCAGCGATAATTCTAACCTCAGTTTTGCCCATTGTAACGCTTTAATAAGGGTAAGGTTTCCTTACGAGCTCTATAAACGTCTCTGTTGTCATCCTGCTGATTAAGATCAGCAATACAGGCACCCTGGAGTTCTTGTGTCATGTCACTTGTAGCTCAGATTTGATCTCCCTGGTTTAAAGTTGGACAGCTATAGCTGCTAAGGCCCCTTCGCTAATACTGTGGAAGGGGAAGAAGGAAATGCAATCTCGGCCACTTCCTGATACAGCCAACATGTCTCCCAGCTGTCACCGCAGGAGCTCAGCTGTGCCAGCTCCATGCAGGTGTTGGAGGCACTGGGAGCCACCAGCCTGGCTGCTCCTGTCACCAGAGCACTCTCACTGCACTTGATCTCACTGCATTTTGGCAAATGCTAAGTTTGGGTATTGCCAGGGTTGGCAACCCGTGTGCTGAGAAGTCCTGAATGAGGTCCTACTTCTCTTCCTCCAGCTTTGGCTTTTTATGCACACACATTGCTATCTTCCCACTGTCTGATCGTGTAGCTTTTTCTCTGAATTCATTAAATTCACAGATATTCTCTTACAAACCCCTAATTCAGCATCTGCAGCTACATGGAAGCAAACCAGTTGCTCAACGATGGGGAAGACACACAACCACATTGTAAGCTGGTGAAATGGCAGTCTGCTTCCCAGTCCCAAAATACTGACTTCTACTTTGGCAATGTCTTCACTTCTGCTGATGGTGAGACAGATGATTTCTTACAGTCTCCTCAGCAAATCTACACAGTAGGGAATTTCTCCAGAGATTTAGCGTTCTATTTAGACTTGACTACAGTTTTCCTTTGGCTGGTCAGACTTTAGGAAGAGAGAGAAACAGTGAAGACGGATGGGTCTCCCCCTAGCCCAATGGAGTCTGCGTGCTCTGAGCAGAAGCAGGGGTGAGTCCTCTGGTAAAGCTCCTTTTGGAAATGGGAAGATGCTGAGCAGCTCCTGGCACTTGAACTCAAGTGGTTTGGCTTTAATTGGGTTCAGTTTAAGGTCTGAGAATGTCTTAGCACAGATCCTTCTGCCCTGTGGCCCCTAGAGTGTACAGGGCAGGGAGGTGAGCTGCTCCTGTTGTGCCATGGGATGGAAAAGCTCCCTCCTTAGGCTCAAGGCCAGTTTCCAAGTGCTGGTACTGGAGAGAGTGTTTTGGCAAAGTGCTGACTCCTTCATTTTCCCCATCATTGTCCTTATGAAAACCACCCTTTCCTGAAGTATTATCGTGTTCCTTCTCTTAAAACAATGATCCATAGATTCAGCTCTTTCCATTTTAACCTGTTCCGATGTTGTTTACGCTGGCGGAAATCAGGACCGATGCCAGCACAAGTTCACAAGGTGGCTAACACCAAAGATTTTCCTCTGTTCTCTCACATCCTCAGAATACATTTTTACCATCCACCACTGTTTCTCTCCTGTTCCTTCCTGAGGTTGTTGCATGGCCCATGTGTGAAGATGCTTTCAAGTCTTCCACTTCCCAGAGGAGAGGGGCTGCAGCCTTTTTGTGCTCCTGCTGCCCTGCGAGGAGCAAGCATGGCTTGGCATTGCTGCAGCCTGCCTTTGGGCTGGTAGCTTAGCCTTGAGCAGCCAGGGCTGGTGATTGCCTATCTCGATAATAACCGTGTGAAAGCTGTTATCTAGTCCACCCTTTTACTTTCCAGCCATTGTGCGGCAGCACTCATGCAATACTTGGCTTGGCAATTCCCACTCGTTTCCTCAGAGTTGGATCAAAATCACCTCTGATCTCGCTGCCCATTTCCTTGCCCAGCTGGGCACGAAATCACAGGTCTGCATCATTGCCAGGAGCATCCAGCTTCCTTCCATGGGCTCCTTCCAGCCACTGTTTTCCTAGCTGAACCCTCTCCAAATACAGCATCCCAACCTACTTACTGGGTTTCCCAGAGCCACGTAAACCTCTGCAGTCCTTGGACAGTCTCCCTAAGCACACTTTCTTTTACTCTCTTTTTACCTCAAACCGGGCTCCTTACAGCTAACGGGAGTTGCTGTCTGTCTGACCACAGACCCATCTTGAAACGAGAGTAAAGTGCTTTTACTGGAAAGTAGAATTCCAGGTTATATATATAAATATGAACAATAAAATTGGTCTCTTGGTGTTCTCTTGCATTCCTCCCTCTCGTTAGCCCTTCTGTGAGTTACCTACCACTCTGTTCCCCAAGCCCCACTCCTCCTTCCCTCTCATTATCTGTACTTAATGAGGCTCCCAGCTGTGTCTCTTCAGCTCCCAACTTTGCTGCTTCACTTTCAGCCCAGATGGAGAAAGATTCCAGTGGCCAAAACCTCATCATCTTCCAGCTGTATTAGTTCATCTAATGAAGAGGATTACCTCTACCCACCTCAATTACATAATGTATGTGAGTCACCCAGACCTCAGAAGTGTTCTGTCTGGCTGAGGTGCCAGTGCACAAAAGGCCATTCATGTCCCTGTTATTGAATGGGAATCTCAGGCCTCAGCAGAACCCCAGACAGGGTGTGAGCTTTGTGTGGGCAAGAGCCCTGCAGCCCATACCCAGCCCTAATCCAGCAGCATCCCAGTCCTGGGCCTACAACAGCGGCCCATGAGCTTTGTACTGTTGAGTGAGCTCATGTGGGTTTAGGAACCTTTACAATGTCAAACATTTCAATTTTCTATCTGTGTTAGCCTCTGTCAAATAGGTCTCATGGAGATGAGCTTCTTGAGCCTACTTCTTTCTTTCTTTGCCAAGAAAAGCAAAGGTGACATTTGGCATTCGTGGCAGGTGGAAGTCCCACCTGCAGGAAACCTGGTAAAAACCTGGTACCTGCTGGCTGCTGCAGGAGGGACCCCTTTTGCTGCAACCACTTGTTGAGATGGTGCTGGCCAAAAGCCTTTCCCTTCAGGAACCACAGCCATCCAAATCCTGCAGGCAGGGACCAGGTGGCTCCACACCAGAGTTGTGTTTCACAGAGAGTGTTTCAGTTTCTTCCTTGCGTGGCAGAACATGAATCGGAGAAATGACGGGCGAGCAAATCTGCAGCCAAGGAAAACCGGGAGGTGCTGAGCTAACCAAAAGCCCTATGGAATAGGGAGACGCTGCTCGAGTGTCGAGAGAAGGGAACACATGTGGGTGTGAAGGTGGTTGGCACCCCTGGAGCTCCATCCTCCTTTGGGAGAGGCCAGGAAGGAGGGTGATAAATCCCCCCCAAATATTTGTTCTCTTGCTTGAGTCTGAGTGGGATTGTGCGTGTGTGTGTGTGTTTGTACTAACAGGGAGTGAAGATCAAACCCATTTCCTTGGCTTTGAAGTTTGGACTGCTGCTGAGCTCCGTTCAGGTAGGAGTGAGGGCTTTGCCTACTCAGCACAGGAGCTAGGCAGTGTAGCACAGCTGCAGCCAAACAAAATCAACTGCAGTTCTTCCATGCATGCCCCTTTTTATCTCAGATCTTTTATGCTCCTACAACTCCAGTGGTTCCCAGTGTGCTGGGCAGCACCTTGCTTTTGTTGGTTTTTTTTTTGTGTGTCTCTTTTTCAGAAAGGGTTTTAGTTAATGATGGCTGCACAAAGCGCTTTGTCCTTCTCCTCTCTATACATGAATTTATCCCACTTGCTGGGAGATTCCTGTTCCTCCCACAGGAAGGACTCACACCCTGTGCTGCAGCTCCGGAACAACTGCAGCTCCCCAAAAATCCAGCAGTGATTTGGGCTTAGGCCACAGAGCTGCTGCGAAGTCACCCTGAGACCTTGAGTGAGGGCAAAACATCTTTGCGGGACATGTTCCCACCACCCCAAGCCACGCTCATCCCACTTCATGACTCAGGGCTGTTTATAAGCCTTAAGGTTCCCCATACTGAGTGGAGACTCAAATTCTGTCATTGGCCACGGGGAAGACATCTGGGTGCTCAGCGGCTCTCCCCTTGGTGGCACAGGAGTCAATACTGAGCATGAATGCCCATAGCTGTCCCCAGCCCCATGGGCACAAGGAGAAGGAGTGGCAAACACCCACGAGGGCACTGCCCGAGACCAGAACCTCCCTGTCCTGCACCGTTGCCACCCTCTGCTGCCTGGCTTGGCACATGGGGGAAAGCAGGGCTGGTTTAAGCCGCAGGAGAACAGGCGCTGATGCTACAGATTCTGAGTGAAGTGAAGGGAGAAATGTCGGGGCTTTTGTGATTCACAGTGCCACGGCCATCACCGAAACGTGAGACCCATCCCTCGGCGCTGTGCTGAGAGCCACAGGGAATCATTCCAACTGCATTCCCAGCCGTTCCCTTAGGTTCAGCCGAAGCGCCTCTCAGTAGGTTTGTGGGTTGTTTTTTTTTCGTGTGTGTGTGTGTGTTTTTATTATTTTTTAACAAAAACAAGCGACGAAAGCTGGCTGGGCCGCTCTCAGCATTGGCCGGAGCCGCTTGGGTCCTCCCTGCGGCCGCTGGAAGCCGCGAGCAGCCCAGGGCCAGCTCCTTGGCCAGACGCTGCTGATTAAAGCCGGCGTGTTGGGCTGAGCAGTCAGTCCCGCTCGGCTCAGTGCTCGGCATGGCGCTGCGGGGAGCCTGCCTGCTGCTCTGCCTCGTCTCCCTCGCCCACGTCTCCGTCCAACAGAACGGCAAGGGCAGGCAGAAGCCGGGGGCCTCCAAGAAAGGTAAGGGCCGAGCCTGCGGGATCCTGCCCGGCGTGGGGGGCAGTCGGCACAGTTAGGGGTGCTCTAATGGAGCTTTTAGCTTTTAGAAACCCAAGAAAGTCCGCATTTCTTTTAACGCCTGTAGGGATGCTTTCATAAGTTAGAAAGGATAGAGAAGTGGTTTGGGAAGGTTGCTGTACTGAATGCATGTGGTGGGACAGCCTGAGGGTCAGAGGGCACCGTGTTTTCCATGTCCTCTCGAAGGCTCTCCCCAAACTTCCCCTCCGCTACAGTCTCCCTTCCTGCAGCTTGCACCTCTGCTCATTCATTTTCCAGAAGTGAAGTGGCAGCTGTGGCAGAGCTGCAGCCAGCAATGCATCACCTATTACAAGCAGCACGGCTCATCATTTTCGAGTGCTTTCCTCCTCATCCCTCCTTGCCACAGCCCAGAGCAGACACCCGGAGCACAGAGCAGGCGGTGAGCTGCTTCGCAGGCACTTCGCTCTTTGGAGCAAACAAGAGTGGGAAGGAAGCATCCCAGGAATTCAGTTGGCCGTGCTCTCCCAGCGGCTATTTTTGTCGGATCCCGTCCTTGAGAAACTTTTCCATTTTCTCTCAGTGGATCTCTCTATGAAATTGGTGCAGATCTGCTTAGCTCACAGTGGTGGTTTCTGCCTGTGCTGTACAGCAAAAAATACCACCTTAGATTGATAGAGGGCATTTATCTGCATTGCACTTCTGGGATGTAGCAGAATGGAATCTCATTTCTTAGGGAGATTGTATCTTTCTCTATCAGTGGAAGTGATGGGAGCCCCATCTCCTGGTGCTCCTCTTCATCCCTTGCCACGTCCAAGCCCACTCATGGTAAGGATAGGAGGTCACCCTCCTGTCCCCCATCCTTGTTCCTGTTCCACTCAGATAGACAGAGGGACTGAGGGCCACCAGCAACCCCCTCCCAGTCCCCCTGCTTTCCACTGGGGTGGTTGGGAAAGGGCAAAGCCGTGGGAGAGTTGGGGCATTTTGTTGGGTTTGTATTTCTTAATCTGTGTGGCCAAGCCACAAATGGGAGAAAAGAAATGGATGCTTCGAGCCAAGCCTTTTCAGCTCATTTTTCTCTTTTTTCTCTTTACTTTCTTTGTGCTGTTTCTTTTCTTTCCTCATGATGTAATTATTGCTTACATTTGGATCTCCTTCAGAGCAAAACCGGTGCCGTTTCACCAAGAAAAACCCAAAACTACCATTTCAAAAATGCTGAAATAACACATTCACTTTGCCTGTTGTTTTATTCCCCTCTCAAATTGCTCCCGGTAATTGCTCCAGCTGCAGCACTTCAGCAAACCCTCTCTGAACCCCGGTGGGGTGGGGGTGGGCAGAATTTGCCTGTGGGGGTGACCACAGCTGCAGGGGCGATGCTACTGGGAGAGGGTCCAGGCTAGGGACCCCTGACACTGGGAGCTTCCCCTGATCACAGCCAGGCAGAATCCACGGGGGCATGGAGGGAGCACCTGTGTGCAGCTCCCACACGTATTTTTAGGGTATTTGGAGTCCAGATGCAGGTACCTGCAAATCAGCATGTAGAGTCTGATATGGGCTCTGCTCCTGACCCTGCCCCAATCCCCGTGTGATCTCAGAGCCTCAATGTCAGTAAGGAAGAGACCTCGGAAAGTGCCTGCGGACATTTCCAGCAACACAAACCCCATGCAGAGAGCCCCATCCCCTCCTGTGCTCCAGGAACAGGCTGGGCTGAGGCACAGCTTACGCAACATGCCACTGCAACAAGTAAAATCAGCCCTGAGCCCCTATTTGCAGCCTCACACACACTGCTTGTGAAGTTTTCATAACCAGAGCATCACGACCCAGATCCTTCTGCAGTTCCCTTCTCCTCTTGGCCCTGTCCTCAGCCTTCCTGCTCAGGGGTGGCCACCCCAGGACTTGCTGTGGCTCCCAGGGACGGCATTGGCGCACCACTGGCTTCAGCAGCCCCAAACCCAACTGCAATATCTTTGATTGCATCTTACAGAGATGAGCCTTCAGGAAATAAAGGTGCATAGACAAATGCTGCTCTTGCTCCCAGGTGAAGCAACATATGGAGCTGCCCTGGCAAGACTCACTGAGAGTGTCTCACTGTGGCCTTTGGATGTTACTTAAACCTGAGGGACATTTGTTCTGCTAGAAAAGAGGCTTAGGTGGATAAACAACTGTGCTAATTAGCTGTTCCCCACAAAGTATTTTCATCAAGGCACCAAAATAATAGCTAGTGCCTGAATTGCAATTGAACCCATTAAAGTTAATTGAGCAAGGAGCAAAGCAGCTTAAGGCTCTCCTGGTTTGTCTGCTCTTTTGTATTCATGACACATGTAATCTTCAGGCTGGCGGTTTTGATAAGTGTCCAAGTTCCTTCCCCACTTGCCTTGCTTGATGGCTCAGCTCCCCAGCTCCCTGAACCCCAAGGAAGCCTGTCTTGCTGCTTCGTGGGCAAACTGAGGAGTGGCAGGCAGAGTGCAATGACCACAAATGCCTTCATGTCACATCTTCCACCTCCTCCACCCTATACCAGTCCCTCTGTGCAGGAGAAACCAGAGAGAGAAGAGCTGGTGCTAAGCCACAGGTTGGTGACCTTCCTGGTAAAAGCATGATCCATGATACAGGGCTCCGTTTAATACTAGCAAAATCTTACTAAAGGGGTGAGTTTCTTGCAGCTCATTCTCCTCACTGTGTCTTAGGAGGCATCACTGTGGCTTGCAGTAAAGATTAGCTTCACAAAGGAGGCAGCAATGAAAGTGTTGTGCTGCACTTCTCACCTAAGGAAGCCACAGATGACTGTACTCTCCAGGCACTATCAGTGTGCTTCCCAGAATAATTTTGGGCAGGTCTCCCCATACAGTACTAATGTACAGCAGCGGAAGCTGAGGTCCCAACTGCTTTAGCTTGAGCAGCCTGCTGCAGTGGTACTGCTGTCACCACAGCTCCCCTGCCTGACACCAGCTTGCTTTGCTGGAAACATCATGAATATTAAGCCGTGCTGCTTGGATCAGCCATGTCATTGACCCAGAGCCAGCAGTCCCAGACCTGGTGCCTCCACTGCGCGTGCTTGAATCCAGGAGTTGGTAGTTAACGAGTGAGGAGAGCAATGCCCCAAAACCCAGCCTGAGGAACCTGGGTGATGGTGCAACCAGGCTAGCGAGTAGATGCTGTCTAATAGATGTACTAGGGTACAGACGTTGACTATGTGAATCTTTTTTGTCTTTCCCTGTGGGCAGGGAATTGGGGACTTTTGATGACAGGAACAGTCCCAGCTGCCTCCTTTGGGGCTGTGGTGGATGTTTACGCTTTCTCTGGATTTCTCCAACAGATGGTGTGAGCCTCAAAATGATTGAAGACCTGAAGGCCATGATTGACAACATCTCTCAGGAGGTTGCTCTACTGAAGGAGAAGCAAGCACTTCAGACAGGTAAAGGACTCCTTGAAGAAGGCATGGCTTTTGCTTAGAGGTAGGAGGTGCTTTTAAAGTGGCTACCATTGTTCCGTGTGATGTTGACAAGGGATGCCCAAGCGTGCCATGATGATGTGTCTGTCCATCACATGGAGCGAACTGGGGATCAAAGCAAAGTGTGGTCTCTCTACAGTTCCTCCAGGCACAGGAAGCGCCTCAGGCAGTTAATGACAAGTGTTGTGCAGCATATGGCCCCCTTCTTTATGCCTTAGAGCTTCCCATTTGCAAAGCTATTGATATTCCTGTGATACTAAGCCAGATGTTCATTTTCCGTCATGAATCAGCAAGAGGGGTGATAGATTATTCTCCACTTCAGTCAAATGAGCTTTATTCTTTGCCTCAGGCTTTTGTCTGAAGCCTGGGGGGCTGGTTACCTAATCCCTCACACATCCCATGGTCTTGCCCAGGCAACCTCGCTGGGGCACCACTATGCCTGGTGTAGCAGGCATGGAGCATAGGCCCCAAAAGTTCATTTTTCATGTGTGCTCTGTGGTTATTCTGTGCAAACTCCACGAGGGCCATAGGAGAGGGATCTGCAGAACGTGAAACACAAATGCACTAAAAGTGCAAGTTAAGGAGAATTTCCTTCCTAAAAGAAAAGAAACACAAGCAAAATCAAGGCTTTAGATCCAAGCTCGGAGCCATTGAAATGTAATCGGTGTGGATATTAATGCGTAGCTCTGATTAGCTATTCTTTGGATAGAGTACCCTGCATTCTCAGGGTTTAAAGCTTAAAAATTAAAAAGTTGCTATTCTTAACAGTGAGATCAGAGGCAAGTAGAAATTTCCTCTGAAGACCTCCATCTCTGCAAGCACGACACTTCTGATCAAAACCTATTAAAAAAGGCATCTTTTTCACTCTTGCATAATCAAGATGGTTGAATTGGAATTGCAGGCTGCTTTTCCCTAAACGCTCCAGCCCCCAGCAGAGATACGCTGTGTCCCAAAGATCTCGGTCCAGAGAGCATAGCCTCAACTTGAGCACACCAAGGATGGGATCACCCCTGGGACCTTTTGTAGGGGCTGTTTGCAAATGGGGAGGCCACATTCCTCCTGTGACAGCGAGGGGTCCCGAGGGATGCACATGGTGTGCTTGCTGGGTGTCCATTTTAAACCCAATTCTCTTGTTGTCTCTCTGTTCCATTCACGCGGCAACCCCTCAGTCTGCCTGAAAGGCACCAAAATTCACCTGAAGTGCTTCCTGGCGTTCTCTGAGAGCAAGACGTACCACGAGGCCAGCGAGCACTGCATCTCGCAGGGCGGCACGCTGGGCACACCGCAGGGCGGCGAGGAGAACGACGCGCTCTACGACTACATGCGCAAGAGCATCGGGGCTGAGGCAGAGATCTGGCTGGGCCTCAACGACATGGCGGCCGAGGGCAAGTGGGTCGACATGACGGGTGGCCCCATCCGCTACAAGAACTGGGAGACCGAGATCACCACCCAGCCCGATGGCGGCAAGCTGGAAAACTGCGCAGCCTTGTCGGGGGCGGCGGTGGGCAAGTGGTTTGACAAGCGGTGCAAAGAGCAGCTGCCCTACGTCTGCCAGTTCATGATCGTGTAGCGGGGCTCTGTAGAGCTATAGGATGGCTACGTGCACGCCCACGCACCCACACGCACCTCCACGTAGTGCTGTGACCGGGGCAGCCGCCATGGCCTGGTATCAGGTCGGAGCTGCGCTGCCTTTCACTCGGCCGCATCCAGCCCCATTTGCATCCCTCTCCCTACGGCATGATGTATAGATATATTTTTGTACACAGGGAACTGATGTGACAGCCCAGCCTCACCAACAGCCATTTGGGCTGCCCAGGCTGTCGCTCTGCAGCCTCCGTTGCCACCTCGCTGAACTGGCAATGCCAGACTGTGCCTTCTCCTCCGGCCTCGCTCCCCTGCAGGCCCTGGCGCAGGGATGGGGGTCCTGACGCAGAGAGCAGAGCGCGTTATTTCTGCTTTGTGCTCAGACATCATTGGCCTTGTACCCAAGCGCTGTTGGAATTGTTGGCCCAGTATCACGCCGCTCAAGGGGCTGACGTGCTGAGAGGTGTCTTTCCCACAGGCATTCCCCTTTTTTTGATCCTTTTCTCATCACTCCAAAGAAAGTGCCTCATTTATCTCAGTGAGGGAGCTAGCCCCAGCGTCAGACCTTTCCGAATTCCTGCCACAAGCTTTATTTATCGTCCCGCACCATGGAGGAAGCAATGATTACTTGCAGCGTACTCAGTCAAATATATTCTTGGGAGCAGAAGGTGAAGGTATTAGGTAAATAAAAGAGCTATAAGGCTATCAGGTAGTATGCTGCCTTATAGAAGACAACCAGCTACCAAAAGCAAACCCCAACAAGTCTGACTTTAGCCACTTTAGGAGTTATAGGGCCTGTATTAGCGATGAATTACTCCAGTCCTTGTTGATCAAGGCCCGGTCCTCAGCAAACACAAATGTTCAGAGTAGCGCATGTGCTGATAAAGCTGAAGACCTGGCCTTGGTAACTTTCTGCTGAGGAAAGGGTTGAAACAAATGAAATATAAATTGGAATGATCGCAAGGCAGTGCAGAGCAACCTGAGAGCTTAGCACAGCCTTGCCAACGCTAGTTTGCTGACTGCTAGCTGAAGTGCACCAGTGGCTCTTTGAAGCCCAGTGCTTGGTGCTGGCCCAGTTCTTCGGGTTACACATCCCTGGCATGGCCGGGCAGAGGGCAGCCCGATGGGAAGCATATATTCATGAGGAGCCCTCGGGAGAAGTGTTTCCATTCGCTGCTTTGCCCAGAACCAGCATGGTGGTGGGGCTTCCAAAATGTCGTGTGGGAGAGCCAAGCTGGAGGGGTCAAAACACACACACACAGTGCATACTTCCCAGGCTGTCATTATTGCCAAACTTTCTGCTGTTCAGATGAATATGAAATAAAAATATATATAGCTTGCTAAAGGAATGGAGTTGAGTCAGTGTGGTCGGACTGCTTCCTTCTCCCACCCCTTTCTCTTCAAAACAGCTCCTGGGACCTGTCTGACAGTGGGGGCGTGGGAGGCAGAGGGCAAAACCAGGAAGTGAGAGCCTGCTGTTCTGTGACCTTGTTTGTAGGATTGCCCCTCCTCTTATCATCCCAGTCAGAGGCAGGGAAATACAGGAAAATAACATTTCCTCCCTCCTCTTGCTGCTGGGAATTTTCAGTGGGAGACAGGAGCCAGCCTAGAAGAAAGGTCCTTCCCTTGCCCATGCCCAGCAGCAGAAGCAGTGCTGGGGAGGTGGCCCTTCCCCAACTGCCTACCTCCTCCTTCGTAGCCAGCAGAGCTGTAGCAGCACTAAACATCCTCCTCCTTCCCTCGCTGAGGTGGTGAGAATTTCTCCCTCCTCCTCCTTCCCCTCAATGTCCTCCAAAGACCAGGCAGAGCTGTGGACAGCAGAGCATGCCAGCAGGCCAAGGCAGCATCCTATGAGCCAGCTCATCTCCATGCATACTCTCTGGCTCCCTAGGCAGATGATCTCTCCATTTCTGAGATATGTATGAAGGCAAAGTAACAAAGCCCAAAGCCTTGCTGGCTTTGATCTTGATTGCTCATAAACTGCAAGGTCTTAAAATGCAAATGTGCAGTCAGAGACATAGAAAAGACTAGGACCTTTTACACTGTCAAAAGTGCTGCTGAATTTCCCCCAACACTTTGAAAAAGGCAAATTAT
>JANHGO010002105.1:0-31333 GCA_024606505.1 Aquila spilogaster
GCTAGTTCACTCATTAGATGACTTCTAGATAGGGATGGCCAAACGGTTTGACCTGAGATCACTGATGAGCTACATCCCATTAACCTCCAAAGAAAGAAGGAGAGACAAGAAAAGGAAAGAGAAATAGGGGACAAAAGAAGCTTCAAAGTAACAGCTGTGTTTGATAAAGAAAATAGCAGAAATATAGTATAATGGTTATATACTTGATCTGCTCAGCTAAGACAGCAGCCTGGATATAAAGGGCTTCAAAAGCTTTAGTATTTAGCTGTCCCAGCGAACTTTAGGGCAGCCACCTCCTAGTGACCACATTCTTGCCTTTCCACACCAGAAGTTAGCCTTGCTCTCCTCTGTGCATTAGACAAGTCTTGCCAAAACAATAGACAAATGATCCAGGAGGGTATCTGTGTCACTAATTTCACTAACTCAAAAATGGTAAGACAGCTGATTCACATGAGGGATCTCAGGAATGTGATTTTTTTTTTTTTTTTCTTTTTAGAATCTTACATCCTAATCTAACACATCAAATCTCACCTGATTTTATAGGAGGAGGACAAAAAGTGGGCTGTTTGAGTCAAGTCTGGTTGCAGGTGAAAGGCTAGCCATTCATCCAGAATGCTCCTTTTGGTTTTACTTTCTTTCTTTCTTTCTTTTTTTTCTTAATGTGCACGGTTAATAACAATGTCCCAGGATACTTTGTCACAGAGAAACTAAAGTTGATATGAATTCTGGAATAATTTGCATTAAACTTTTAAAGATAATTCCAAGGCCCACACATGATTCATTCCACAAATATATGTCCAATAAATGAAATTATGAGGGGCTTCATCTATTATCAGATGTGGGACTTCTTCCACCACCTTTGAATTCAGGCCAGAGACAGAATCATCTGGCCTTCCAGAAAGACTCAGTCAATGTGGGAATCGGTTTTATTAGTATCTTTATTGACACCAGTTAAAATACCACAAAAGAAGAAAGAGATGTCTTTCTGAATCACTTCCTTAAGTCACTTTACTGTTCGTTTTGACTGGTGACCTATACATAGCTATATCAGCACACCTGGTGTTACCTTCTACCCCAGGCTGCCATCAGGCTTACTGCAGAAATGGTTGTCCTGGTTTGGGGGCATTTTCATTACCCCAGTACTCTCTTCTGAAAGTTACCGTTGTGAAACGTGAACATCACTACAAAATCAGGCAATGCAATCTAAACGCCCTCCTTCAGTTCTGTGTTGTGAACTGTGGAGAACCACAGTTGAGGACGTTTGCTCCTGGCCATGTATTTGTCTCGGCCACCCTGTGCTGTCACAAGGGGAAGAGTCAATGGCCGGGGCGGGGGGGGCAGCCAGTTCTGCTCATGCAGGAGAACAGCCGAGGGTAGAAATACCTTGAACTAGCAGAGCTCAGTCCGTCTCTCTTGGAAAGAAACAGACTTTTAGAAGGTATTCAGATCTTCACAGATGGGCTCAACCACATTGGCTTCACTGTAAATAAGGAGCACATTCTATTTATTAGGCTCTTGGGAAAATGCTAGAATTCACCTTTCTGAAAATTTTCAAGATTTTAAGTTTGAACACATTGTTTTCATTAAAAGCAAGAGAAGAACCTCCAAATGAAAATAAGTCTAAAGAAGAGATGGGCTTGTAATATTCTTTTTTATCTTATTAATGGGAATTTGGGGTTCAAAACATTACTTCTTTACCTTTTTGTTTTGATTTGTTAAGCCGTTGCTTTTGCACAATAAAAACTTTGTCAAAATAATGCAAAACAAAACAGGTCTACTTTACTTCTACCTTATACATTCCCACTACATGTCTATCTGCATACCTTGAAGGCTAAGCTGACAGTAAATTTGCCTAAATGCATTTTGTGTCAAACAGTGCTGCCAATGTCTGTGTGAGAGTGCTTTGAAGAGAATACTTAGGCGAAAAGAGAGAACAGCCCCTCTCAGTGCACAAAACGAATCCCTGAAGAATCCAGTAGGTCTCTGAATTAAACTTTTTTATGTTCTAGGTGGTGTGTTACTCTATTTTTAAATCTGTATAACCATTTTTAAATCACTATTGTCCATGAATTATAGCTTATATCATATTCGTACCCAAAGCGAATCAATAATGTGCAATAGATCTTTTTACCATTTATGCAATGAAACATTATAAAGATACATTCATGCTTCAAAATGTAAAACTATTTAATCAACTTAATTTATATTCAAATTAAGATAGAGATACTAATCTATGTTCATTGGTTCATATCATTATAGATCCTGTCAAATAAATAGGAAAATACATCCCCTGCTCCTGAGAACTTATAATGTCATTTAAGGAATTTTCAATCTGGGAGCATATCACATTCCTTCATAGCTACTTCTGAGGATTGACTAGCTTAATTCTGCCTTTAGAATCTATAGAATGCTCCCAAATTCTTTATTATTTTTCAAATATGCCAAATCCCGACTTCTCCATTCAATTTTTATTTTCTATGTCCAGCCCAGTGACAAAGAACACCCAGCCATGTTTTATGTGAAAATAAAAAGCCAGTTGTGTTCCTTGGCTGAATGCAGGACAAAATTAGAGATTCTTCAGGTCTCTGGCACCTGGCTGAAGAATGCTTATAAGGCTCTGTCCCCACATGGGAAAAGGGCAGGCTCTGGAAGATTTGGTATTCCTGCATCACCCCACCAAATAATGGCACTCTGGTCCTCAGTGAAAAACATATCATCATCTCACTGGACAGATCCCTTTCTCAGGTTCTATTTCAGGATCTTTACCTATAGGCTCAGGAATTTCAGAAGAATGAGCAATAGTCTGCAGGGCTGAGTCACAGGCTAGAGTCTTCCCAGATGATGCCCCATCAGTAGCCTTTGGTGGTTCATCTCCTTTCTCCTCAGCATCAGTCTCTCCAAAGCTCACTCTCCACCAAAGAGAAGTAATAATACCTTCTTCCCTTTGAAACATGGTTTCAGAAAGGCAAGCTACAGGCTGACTTCATTTTTCTGCGTAGGTAAAAGCCCAGTTTGCCGTTGTGCTATTGCAGAGGGGCTAATATTTCCCTTTAGTTTTAATTTATTTGGACCTGAGAGCTCAGCGATGCCATTTCTTGACTAAATTAAGAAAGAATGCCTGTAATGAAAAGGTAATGTATTAAAACAAATGTTCTTGTTCCTATATTAGTCACTTTCTCACTAAACTATTACTGCGCATTCATTCAATTACAGGTTAAGCCAATACTGTCAGATCATAATATCAATAACAACAGTATTTATTATTTCTGTTTATGTTGGACTACCTTTTATTTAAAATATATATATATATATTTAATGGGTAGTTGTTTTACTTCTCAGCAGAGACAATTCTACTATATACTGGTTTAGGAGATAAAACCTGTCCAAACTTCTGTAAAGATCAGAGTGTCTTAAGTTGGATTACTACTCTTGCAGACTGAGACCAGATAAACAAAGCCCTTATATAACTTCAGGGCTGTTGTGATCAATTTGCCTGGTGCACGACTCTGGGGACCATGCTGTTTTACCATCTTGATTGCAATGATAAATCCATCATTATATTCAGTGCAGTGGAAACAGCTCAGAGCCTTGCCATTTGTGGCAAATCTTTTCTATGGCAGGCTCATAGTAAATCAGTCTAACCTGAGCTGACAATGATTGATTCTGAACAAAATGTCACGAACAATCAAATCCTCTGTTTTCTTCTTCTTTTAAAACTGAATAGATTTAACCCCCTAAATCTAACTAAATTCAAAAGAAGATAGAAGGGAACATTATTTTGTTCCTGTTGTTGTTCTTTCTTTAATTTGTGATTGATAATTATGAAAAAAAAGAAGGGGAGATTTAATTCATATATTAGAATTCGGAACTGTGTGGCAAACAATTCACATGTTATTTGTAGTCATTAATCATTACTATCATTGTGCATCTGAGAAACACATATTTGAATCTACTTAGACTGTATGTGTGGGAAGGAGACAGGAAGATTTATCTGCTCTTTGAGGCAGGAATTGTTTCTTTCTTCCTGCTTTCTTAAAACCCTCCCATAATGGAGCTGTGGTAATGATTGGAATGTCTGAAAAATTTAGGAACACAGATAGACTCATTATTGTAGCCTGGCATTACAGTCATCCAATCAGCCTACTGGTTTATCTTGGATTTTTTTCCTTCTCTCCTTCTCTCCTTCTCTCCTTCTCTCCTTCTCTCCTCTCCTTCTCTCCTTCTCTCCTTCTCTCCTTCTCTCCTTCTCTCCTTCTCTCCTTCTCTCCTTCTCACCTTCTCTCCTTCTCTCCCTCTTTCTTTTTTTCTTTTAATGACTACACTTTTTGATATAAACTGAGAAAGAACCATTTTCTGTAGTGGAAAATATGATAACCCTTTTATCTTAAGAAGGAGGGACGAGATAAGAGCAAAGTGATTTTAGCAGGATTTTCATTCCTTTCTTTTGGATCAGATGAAGTGAAATACCAGACTTGACCTCTCACCAGCTCTGACAGGGGAATTTAGCAGACTTATATCTGACCTGACTGACTGCTTAATGTGTGGTTACAGCTTTGCAAAGTGAAGGCAAGTAACCTTTGCTACTCTGTTTTCCCAGGTGTGAATGTCTGCAAAGTGTGAGGTGGTGGGGAATTGCTTTCAGTATTTGTAGCAACGAACACTGTAGAAACACTTTACTGCTAAAATCACTTTCTCCACTCTTATTTCTGCCAGGAAGACTATACTTCAAATGGTGGCCTTGTGACAATTATATTTTTTTATTTATTTTGCTGTCACTTCTATATTTGTCCAAACAAATACTTCATTACCTTGTAGTAATGCCATTCTCCAAACAGAGAGATCTTCCATTTATCTGTTGTTCAAATGAAGCTATTGCTGGAACCTCTCCTCACTAAACAGAATGAAATGAGAGCTCTCGCAAGCACTCAGAAATATTAAAGGACATGCTAAACATTTGGTAGATAGCTTGTAATGTATTTATACCTTTGCAGCTGGAATTGTCCCCGTAGCTCAGATAACAGGAATGTATTCTGCTCTCACTTTATCTAGCTGAAGTACAGGTGCAGATTTGGCTCACTTTAAGTAGTTCTGCAGCACATCTTATGACTACCTGTTTTTCTAAGATGGCAGATAAAGCAGTTGAGAAGAGCTTTGTATTTCTTTTGTCCGTGTCAAGCTTTGTCATATAATGAAATTTTACTGCAAGAGATATTTATATTCGGAAAATGTTAACTTTGCAGTGATAATGTTAATGAGTGTTACAACTCAGATAGCTGCAACACAGCGCTGCTGACACTGGGTTGGGAAGAAGGCTCATTTTGCAACATGGAGCTGAAAAACAACCCCTCTCTCCCTCAGTTTGTTTTCCTTCTGTGCACATTCCGAACAAAAAGTGAAATCTGTGGGACATTTTAAGAGGAAATGAAAACTTTCTTTTTCCCTTCTTTTAGTTTCAAGCAACTACCCCTTGTCCTATCACTACACCCCCTGACGAAGAGTCTCTCTAGCTTTCCTGTGGCTCTCTGAAAGTACTGGAAAGCCGCAGTGAGGTCTCTCTGGAGCCTCCTATTCTCCAGGCTGAGCAACCCAGCTCTCTCAGCCTGTCTTCATTTGTCTTACTTGTTTAATCTGTGGGGCTGCAGTGAAGTTCTCATGTTTCAAGAGATTTATTCTACAAACCCATCTGTGTCTGTAGTGTTGCAGTATTTATGGAAGTTGTCCTTTGGCCAAAACAGACAGCTTGTCTGTCTCCTGCAGGTACCTGGGAACCTGTGAACACAGTAAGAGCAGTTCACTGCGGTTAGAGCAATTGGTCCTTTTTATATATCCATATGTACATATAACCAAAGCTACTGCTAAAGATACTTGTGTAGAAAGATCATTCAAACAACTGATTGCGGGATCGTTAACTCAGAGGTCGCCCATTGCCAGGGATTTGCAAAATCACTTTGTCTCACTTTCTCTAATCTTCCATATGATTTTGTGGTTGACTGCCCAGTCATCTCCACATCTACTCATACTTTTCACAAATGTTGCAATTAAAACATGAACACATCCGAGTTAAATTGTCAGGAAAGTCATTAGAGGTTTTTAGCAAGAGGCTGGGATAAAACTGCTTACATTGCTGAACTTATCAAGAGGAAAAGACCTGGTTTTATTTGTCCCCATGGTTTCAGATGAGTGTCAGGACTTGACTGCAGTCTGAGTGGAATGGGGAGTGCAGACTTCCAGGAGGCAGTGTGGCCCAGCTGGGTGCAGGCTATTTTCATTGACCCACACTGATTTTAAGCCAGCGAAGTCCCTGGACGTAAAGTAAATCTGTGGTGACATGATACATTGTGAACAGGTATATTTTGCTTCTTAACCTATTCCTGCAATTTGCTTTGTTCTCGGTTCTCACTGACTTGAATCAGGCAGTAAGGGCAGGAGTAATGATTTGGAAATCATTTAGTAAATGTAAGGGGTAACTCTCAGATTCTGTTGGGACTACCTCGGCTGTTGGAGTGGGGTGGGGTGCAGTTCCTGCTTCTGTTGTGGGAAGAGCTTATGTGCATTGCAACAGGTTTCTGAACCAGAAAAGGTAGCAGTGAACTGCAGAATTGTATTCCAGGCACAAAGTATCAAAATCTGAGAAAATAAGTGTTGCAAGGTAAGGCGGAGGGCTGGAGCAATTACCTGCGTTTCCTGTGAGATGCATTCTTTTGTCCATTGCTTAGAGAAGGAGAAGAAAGTGTTTTGTAACAATATGGTACTGAAGTATGGATGTGTATCAGCTGTGAGAAAGGATGCTGTGACATGAAAAGAGAGTCAACGTGGGGACTAGAATATTCATCTTCAGGAACAGAGGGTAGATAGAGTGACACGAGTGAAACTGGGAATGGCAAGTTCAGGATAGAACAATCCCAAAGGGACAAAGATGAGGTACCTCTCAGAATGGCTTTGTTGCTTATGGATATTGGCTCTGTGTATGGATATTTTGTGTTCACCTCCCATTCTCCCTCAAAAAACTCACTGAGGGTCAGAGAGTTCCCGTAGTCCAACAGAGTGAACATGATGGGTCCATATGTGCTGCTGTAATGCTTTGGCCTAATGTGAACACTGGGGTACAAAGCCACTGCTCTCCTGGATGACAAGAAATTGTGGATGGGAACGGTAATCTAGGTAAAAAGACAAAATAGAATGGGGCAGTCTGCTGCCTTCAGTGTTTTCACTAACAGGAAAAAATCAAGTGAAAGTCACAAGAATGAAACTGCTGCTGTTGTGAAGTTCAAAGGCATGGAGGCAAAAATACTGACCCGCTACAACTTCTGTTGACCGTATTGACTCTCCAAGTGCATGGAGTGAAGTACGGCTGTCTGCCTCAGTAAGTCAGCTGGTTGCTTCCAGATAGATGTGTGCAGCCCTTCATTACTCTGTGCCACGTTTCTTTCCTCTTGACATCTGCCAGAGGTGCCTTTCCATTACAGATGACACATGAGGATAGTTTTCTTGCATCTGCGAAGACCCCGTAGCATAACTGTGGTTCTGTTTATATTTCCTGCCAGTACTTTCGGTACAGAGTGATCAAGAGCTTTTAATGTGCACAGTAGCATGGGATAGGATGTCAGCAGGATTGGCTGTTTGTCCAGATAAATATGCATGAGTTTGGGTAGACCAATGAAATCTTGGTGATGGCTAAATTTTGGCAGGGATGGATAGCAGTGTTTGTTCCAACCCAGATCCAGAGAGTGCTGGACCACACTGATGATTGTAGCAGTGGAGAAATTTATGGTAGCGGCATCCCTATCAATGTAACATGTAACAGCTGTGCTCTCATTTTGTATATATTGTGAACAACTGCTATCATACACTGTTTAACACCATCCAGGTGTCACGGTTAAATGCACGGGGCTACCATCTTACTGCTTTTATTGCCTGTGTGCCCATCACCCATGCAGACCTCAGTACGGCGCGCTCCCTGCCCTCTGCCCAGATCCCTGCTTGTGTTTTCTGCACTGTTCTCAGTGCTGAGCATAGATGTATGGTTGCAGCTACGCCAGCCTTCCTTCAGCAGTTGGTTGGCTTGGCTGTGCTCACGTGGGACATTAACACTGTGTGTGTTTGTGGCAGAGAGGACAGCTGAAAAGACAGCTCTGAAGGAGCAAAAACTCGCAAGAGCTCTTGCAGCAGACTCTGCACTGGTCATACAGCACCTGTAGCAGATCAAAACTACCAGCTGTATATTGAACAGTTGTAAATTCACTGCCATGAGATTTGAGGAGGGCTAAGAGGATTCCCCACAACCTCTCCCCTTGGTTAGGGAGTGTGCCGGCCTTGGGGAGGAATGCCCAGCTACAGCTCCTCCTGCCTTCCCATTGCACTTGGCAGCCTCCATCCGCAGGGAGGGGTTTTACAGGTGAGTACCAGGGCCAAATCCAGCTCGTGTGGGCTTGCTGCCACTATAACACATCTGAACATGGGTTGTAAGTAAGGAAGCAGTGAATTCAGATATAACAGGCAATTAAACATTTGACTGTGCACGCTAGTGAGCGGGGAAATGTTCCTAAAAGTAATTTACAGAGCAAAAGGCAGCTGGAATTTAGCAGGGGTGTTTGGACCTCTTTTAGGAAAGGTGTTTTTGCCCACCAGGAGCAGGATGTTGCAGAGGCTTTGCTCCTGCACAGACAGGAGGAGAAGGAAACGCACTGTCGCTGCTTCCCAGTGCCCTGCTGTTGAGTTCCCTCCTGTCTTTGTAGCAGTGGTGCTGCTTGTCCCAGCTGTGTGTGCCTGATGCCATGACAGCATTTGGAATTTAGCATTCACTTCCATGTATTTTAAACACCAAACTGTCCTCTGGCCTTGCAACAACTGAGTTTCTGGATCCTTCAAGTATTTGCTGGCCCGCAGTTTATTTAATCTCATAACGAAATGCGTTTCTATGGTCCATTTATTTCTGTACTTTTGGCAACCTTATGGTGGCTCCTAAATGACTTTGAAGAAGCCAAAGCTGTTTGGCACGTTTGACGTGTTTGGCTGAAAGCCTTACAAAATCGCTGAAGTACGTTTCACTGCATGGAGTGTTTCATTTTTATGTATGCACCAAAATTAATTTGCAAGTGTTGTTTTAGCACCATTAGGGACGTGCCACTGTGAATGCAAATGCAAGGTCAAAGGGATGGAGCTGCCTGCCACTAATCAAACTGGAGAAGTCATGTTGAGAAACAGCCCGTTGGGCAAGTAGAGAATTTTAAAGACGTTCACAGTATTGTGAGTAAATATGCATTTGCCATTCAGTTCTTTGTTTAGAATGATTCGGTTTTCTCACCTGAAGAAGATAATGAAGAGTTTGTATGCTTCCTACTATTCTTCTTGTTCTGTAATTGGGAGTAAGTACTCCAGCTGATTACAAGTATCACTGGGAAATAACCATTAACTTTAACAGGAGACATGTGGCTGTTTCTTCGTTGTATCTCCTATTTAAAAGTCTGACAACGTTCCGTATGCTCTTTATGGGAAAATCAGAATTAATTTCTTTGTAGTTCTCTCTCCATTCTCCCCCACTAAGAAAAACAGCAACAAACAGGTAGCCACAAAAAAACCAACCCCACGAAGCCCTGGATTAAATATATTTGCAGTTTTCTGTTCGCTTCAAAATTGAGAATCCGTTTGTTAATGCATTTTTTGTGCATTTCTAAATATTGAATTATCCCACAGTGAGAAAGGCCAAACATCTACATAAAATATGCATGCGCACATCACTAATATGATAAGCAGATTTCCTCATAAAGTGCACTTGCACGTGTTGTGTCATCTGTAGCATTTTTCTGGTACAAGCAGTGGTGAAGCTGAAAGGATAACCTTTTGCTTTCCTGCTTTGGGATTTTACATCTTATGAGTTTATTCTTCTTGGAGAAAATTGCCAAAGGGCTGGCACGCGGAACCTTTTGTCTTATGAATATTTAATAGTTAAAGGTTAAAAGTGTGTAAAGGTACACATTAAAATAGCAGTTGACAAAAATGTTCTTCAATGGATCACGCAGGGGTTGCAGCCTTGAGAAACCTGCAAACAAACGCAATGCTGCTGTCCATAAGTAAAGGGGAAGAATATTCCCCTTCTACCCCGCGGGGATAATGTGAGTAACAGCCATTCAGAATCACAGAGCATTCAAAACGTTTTTACAAAAGGGAGTTTACAGCACTATCATCCTTCCTTCCAGGAACTAATAAAACAGACTGCATGTTAAATCCTAACCTGTCGCCCGTGCTCTCAGGAGGACAAAATGAAGCCGCTGTCAGGATTATAAAGGCTGATGGGTTGTTATGTGGTGGATAACTCAGGCTCTTGCTGACCTTACTTACACCAAGGGGCAATATTTTTTGCAAGGCTGAACTACTTCTAAACGCTCTCTCCACTGAATTAAATACGCACACGTTTTCCCAGGCAGGCTTCCCACAGAAATATTTTATTAAAGATATTTAATTTCTCAGCAGAAAGCCCTGTGCTGCAGTCACAGCTCCGCACAATATCTTCATGCTATAAAGTGGAATTTCTGCTTATGTCTGTCTGTTGGATGGTGTTTTTCCTTCAAATCACACAGCATAAATCAGTGACCTTTTCTAGTAGACGCTATCCTTCTGGGGATTGAGGCTGAAGTTTCCTTTTAGCATGTAAAGCTTGAAGAATGAGCGTTTATTCCACTACAAAACATCCACCAGGTAGCAAAGATTTCACAGACATTGCAGGAAATCATGTCAGGTTCACAGCAAGCAGTGAATACGTTGACATCTCATGGCCTTTGTGAGAAGTTCTTCTCTTTTGTGCCGGGATAAACTGGGATGTAAGTGATATCTCATGGACCTATGTTTCCATTCTCCCAGAGCTCCATTAGTTTTCTCAAAGGCGCCACCTCCCTTTCTTCCTGGACCTTTTTATGCTGTCTCCACTGTCCAGGTACATCTGCCACTCAACCTACTTTCCATGTTCTGGCATGGCCCTCTTGGTCTTTCACCTCCTGCAACTTCTGCCTGACAGAGATCATATCTAATACATCGTGGGCTGTTTTGGTCTTTTTTTTCCCTTGGTTTAATTTTCTTTTATCCCTCTTTGTTTCATCTTGACTGCTTCTGGTTTCTCAAATCTTAGCCTTCTCTCCATTGCGAATGTATCACCTACCTGTCTACACTGAAGATAAATTAATTTACAATGTTTGTTTTATAGTTGAAGAAAGCGTGGGTGAGTGTGATTGCACAGCATGTAGCCTTGTATTTGCATTAATGTAATATATTGCACTGAGGCTCTGCCTTATTGAACAGTTTGGGGACTAGCTCTTGTGTGGTGCAGGGAATGTTGGTTTTAGTTTCAGAAAGCTGAGTTTAACATAGGAAAGTCAGTATCCGTGATGTTAGGGCTTCCCTGGGAACATCTGCTTCCTTCCCCAGCAAATTGCGTCCTGAAATCTCCAGAATCCCTATAATGTGCCATTTCATTGCACTGGTCATAATAATATGATCATAAGGAAGAAGTAATGAGGGTATTGAAAAGCTTTGCCTAAGGCATACGTATGCAATAGAGAAGTACATGGGAGAAAAAGAAGCATCTGTATGGAAATACTGTAGAAAGAAAGTGCTGTTGTCCTGGCACGCCAAAAATATTGATTAACTTCGTTAGTCATAGTAAATGTATTAATGCGGATCTTTAGTGCAACTGTGAAAACATTCTGAATAGACTCCACAGGATATATTGTGTATTTAAAGTATGAGTTTGCAGTGTTTTCCTGATATGGAGTAGTCTTAGCTTCTTGGAACACAGAGTGCTTCTATGGCCATCAGTACAGAAGTGTACAGCTGTTTCCCACTGTGGAGTTAACACAAAAGTGTGGGGAAAAAATGCTCCACTTGAACACACAGCTTTTTAGTAAGCAAGTGCATTGCCAATTGGAAAGCACAAATACTCTGATTTACCGTCAGCCTACCAAATCTATTTTGCATGCCGCCAACTTGCACGGATATCTTGAATTTATTACTGATTTTCCACAAGACCTAATTAGACGACAGTGGAAAATGCTCTTTTTTTGCCCTTATCTGAAAGTTTTGGTTTTTCCCTCTCACCTTCCCTTCTCTCATTTGGGAATACTTCCTTCCTTTTCCCTCCTGTTTGTAAACATTCAGCTGTGCAGTTAGGTCTTGGCAACTCCCAAAATACTGTATGCACCTGTTCTTGGGAGCTTCTGATTACCTGAAGAGTTCCTTTTTTTGTGCTGATGGTGTGCTATTTTGAAAGCTTTCCTTGTTTGAAGCCCTCCTGTGTGCTGAAAGCCCTGGACAGTGTAAATTTTATGGATCAAAAACTGGATAGCGTGAATTCAGACAACCTAACTGCTCTCATCTCTGAGTCTCGGGATGATGTGGGGTCTCATCAATGAATACTTGAAACTGTTAACGTAGAACAAATGAAGTACTGGGGAAGCACAGGCAATGAGAATGCTGAGGTATTCAGCAATTCTTTTTGCCTCAGTCTTCACTAGCAGCTGCTCTACATACAGCCCTTGAGAAGGTGATTTGGAAGATGGGAACTGGGGGAGCAACGTTCCTTCCTTTGTAAGCAAAGATCAAGTTCATGACCGCCTGAGGAACGTGGATACCCCTAAGTCTGTGGGTCCCAATGAGATGTGTCCCAGAGTCATGACATAGTCACCAAGCCGCTCTCGATGATATTTGAAAAAGTCATGGCGGTGAGATGAAGTCCCTAGTGGACTGGAAAAAAGGCGATGTCACACTCATTTTTAAGAGGGTAGAAAGCATGACCCAGAGAATACCAACCTGTCAGCTTCACCTCTGTGCCAATGAAGGTCATGGAGCAGATCCTCCTGGAAGCTATGCTAAGGCATACAGAAGGGAGGGAGGTGATGTGGGATGACCAGCACAGCTTTACAAAGGGCAGGTCCTGTCTGACCAACCCTGTGGCTTTTTATGATGGTATAACTGCACGGGTGGACAAGGGAAGAGCCACTGATGTCACCTGTGTGGACTTCAGAAAGGCCTTTGACACAGTCACCCATAACATCCTGCTCTCCAAATTGGAAAAATACAGATTTGATGAGTGGACTGTTCAAGGGACGAGGAACTGATGGTGAGACTGTATTGTAAAATGATTTTTACAGTAAGAGTGCTGAGGCACTGGAGCAGGTTGCCCAGAGAGGTGGTGGATGCCCTGTCCCTGGAGACATTTGAGATCAGGCTGGACGGGGCTCTGAGCACCCTGATCTTGCTGTGTATTCTGTTCATTGCAGGGGGGTTGGACCAGATGCCTTTAAGGGTCCTTAACAACTCAAACGATTCTATGATCCTATGAAGTGCTGTCTGCTTTCCTTGACAGCTTTCTCTAAGCAACGCAAGTCATGTTCCCCTCAAGGAGCCAGCCCTTCTTCCTCCCAGCTTCCATTAGCATATGCATTATGGAAGGGTATCCCTGATTTGGCCACTTGTCCATCAGTAAAGACAGTGCTTTTTCTCTTTCACTTGGTACATAAACAGGATAGATGAGAGACTCCTCATCCCTTGCCTAGAAGCTGGTAAGCTGACATTTCTTAGTTTTCCCAGTAGCTGGAAGTAGTTGTCCTTCCATGAGGTGATACAAAGAAATACATTTAAAAGGGAGACACCACATAATTATTTTGCTCTAATCTCGTGTCCTTTTTTTTTTTTTGGTGTGTGTATATATGTCTGTGCATGTGTTTTATTTATTTATTTATTTATTTTTCCTATGGCTTATTGTACTACTGCTGTAGTCTTTTATATGTCTTCTCCCCTTGCTTAAGCTATCTCGGCACTGAGACTACTTACCTAATAGATAAGTAGCTCCGGTCCTCCACTGAGTGTTACTATTGCTTTCAGCAGCTGAGCCAGCAAACACAGCGTAGAAGAATCCTCTCCTTATGTCAGGATGGGTATTTTAGAGTTTTCTGCAATGACAGCAAGCTCTTTCTTCCGCACGGCCATGGAGGAAATGTACCCAAAAGTGTGCGTTAGCCTGGGCTTTTGTGGCTCTCATCTCCTGCTTGGCCATCTGTCATTCCCTTTAATTAGACATAACCTCCTTTTTGTGAAGGGCAAATTATGTGGTATGTGAATTATATTGCAAATAGTTTAGCTTTCCCATCTGAGATTGAGTTCACGATCACAAGAGACATTTTTGAGGATCTTCTAGGGAGCAGCCTGCTCATGAGCATGTGAATGTTGGAAGATGAGGGTCTGGAAAACTATAGAGGTAGAGAAGGCTGGGGCAGACAATAGAGAAGGCAAGAACTGATTACTAAGAGTCTGAGTGAGAAGTGGAATGTCTGGATGGTCTGACTACAAGCATTTAAACAAGGTTAGGTGAGAACTACTTACAGGAGGCTCCAAGGAAGCTGTCTGACTTACATGCCTGCTGACCTTCTTTGCACAGGAATACTTTCACTTTACAGCTTTCCTTCAGTTTATAAACCTTTTATATTTACATTATAATAATCAGGTAGAAAAGTGGTCTACACGTTGTTAGCTTGAAAAGAATCCAGTAGCTGAAATTTGTTTCTGAAGAACTGATGAGCTATGTTGTGACTGGGGAAGAAACAGAAATACCATGGTCTGTGATTGCTTCTCTGAGTGTGGTTTTGTCTGCCCCAAGTACACCCTTGGCTCTTTAAATTGAAGAACGCAAATATGTATATGAAAACAAGCTAAGGTGACTGAATCTCAGAATGAGAAAGTCATCTTTCTGGTTCTTTAGGTGGTTGCATGCATAAAATGAGCAGACTTAATGTGTACCTTAATGTGCCAGTGGGAGTCATGCTGAATTCATGGAGCCTTGGCTATAAATGACCCAGATAAGGATATATATTGTGGAATACAGTAATCTTGAAACTGATGTAGGAGTTGTACTACTAAGGATGCTTTCGCTGCTGTGATGGGTTCATACATATTTGTAAATGATCACACTTGTTTGGTTTTCCTTGCACTTGACCTTGTTTCCCTTAGCTTTAAGCTGATGGGATATTTTTTCCAGTTGAAAGGAAGTAGATTGCAAGAAAAGTGCATCTGTTTCCAGTTTTAAAATCAAATATAAAGTTGGAAGTATCCAGTTTGAAATGAGAGCAAGGTTTAATCACTTCTGATACGGAAGAGAAAGAACAGCACTGTTTCTCTTCTGAGCTTTTTGGTGAAAGATCCATAAGCAGACTGTGAACTGATGGCAATCATGCGGTTAGTGTTAGGGTGACCTGGGCAGCTGGCAGGAGGGAGGACACCAGTACCTGTTAACGGAATGAAAAATGCCTAATGTCTCCTACTGTCAGCTTGGGAGCATGCAATATTAATTAAGTGCAATAAAATGCAAAGTCTATGTTCCTTTGGCAGTTAAGAAATCTTTCCTCCTCTTCTATTTCCATGTTTTGGAAGTGCACCAAATTATTATCTCTGTCTACCAAGCAGAGCTGTGCTTTCTTCTCACTGTTCAGCTGTGACTTACTTTGATGGAAGAGACTAGCAACGACCAAAATAACGTGAAATATTAGCATCAAAAGTGAGGAAGGGTCTATATTCTGTGTTTTGATGAAATTAGCAAAAATGATGTTTAGGTGGAATGCCATGATTGTTGTTAACATTTCCTAGTAGAAACAATCCCAGTCTGAAACTGAGTTAGAGAAGGTCCAGCCTTTCCAAATTACTGGTGAAGTGGCTGATAAAGCAGCTTGGATGTCCATTTCCACCCTCCTGCTGCATGCAGCCCCATGGTGTGAAGGTGCCAGCCTAGCTGGGCTCCTAGGTGCCACAGTTCACTTCTAGGAGGCAGTGGGCAAGAAGGTGATGCCGGCTGAAAAGATGGCAGTGGCTGAGGGAGGGAGCCCAGAGCTTTCTTGGCAAGCTGGCTCCATCCCACCTCAGATATAACTGTACTGCTTATGGATAAATAGATGTAGAAAAATGCAAATACAGTTGTATAATTTTAGATGACTTTTTAAACCACATATGGCATAAACAAAATTCAATCTGTTGTTAATCAAAATCCATTGAAAAACTGCTAAATCAAGTGATTGAGCATTGGTTAAAGCCAAGGGCATGAATGAGGTTTTTTTTTAAGGAGCCTAAAAGAGATAGACAGTGGCTCCATAAAACCCGAGGGAGCTGCAGCTCTCGCTATCCCTCAGGATGCCCTGGATGGGCTGTTCCTGGATTTCTCATTGCAGTGCTGGCACAACAGAACCTAGTGAGATTTAAGTTCTTTGTCATTTTGTCACTGGAGGTAATGGAAGGGGAGGATGAACTTGAGTAAGTGTGATAGAGGAGTAATCTGCTTATTTTGTGTGATGATGAGATACAGCTGAGGAGAATTTGTGTTCTAAATGAGCGTGCAGGAAGGTGTGGAATGCAAAGTACCTCTGCTAAAATAGGTGACTTCAAGAAGTTCGACAGGAAATAGTTATTAATTGTTGTGCTCAATAGCGCAATAACAGTGCTCTTTTAGAAACTTTCTTTTCTTGGTGATATAGTTCTGAAAATAGATTACAGCCTGGAAAGTACGGCTTTCAGAACAGTGGTGCCTGGAAGCAAGGGATCGATATGTGCTTTGAGGAGCTTTACTTCGGTGTACTTTTTTAAGCTAAGTAAACAGATAAGATCTGAGGCCAGAATACTCAGAGATACAGCTGAGGAGATTTACATTTGCTTTACTTTCAGCTGGAGTTTTCAGATGGGGCTCAAACTTGAGTGGGCTCTGAGGGATGCAGGCCATTCCAGCTGTTTCCCAGTGTTTGCATTTCTTGTTCATTAGCATAGAATACTCCTGACTCACTCTTGTCCAAGCATTGTAATGTAAGGGAGTTGTGGGCTGTTAACTGACAAGAAGTGTAAGATCTTGGATTTAATAATTACAGTGTGTCTGAAATAAGGACATTTGGTGTAACTGATGTGAAATTGATGCTTTCTGGAAAAGAGGGTTTGTTGGAGATTATATTTTTTAATTCTTAAGCAACCAAAGCTCTGCTAACAGAAGATGAACTCGTTCAAAACTCTTACTCTCCTATTACCGTATATTCTGGACTTCCTAGGAAGGGTGTTGAAAACCAAAGTAACACCTATTAAATTAGTGAATGCGTAGGTCGACAGCGTGGTTGTCAAATAGTAATTACATGAGGAAAACTCAGCATCCACTGGGATTTTGTGCATGGGCGACAGGGTGCCTTTATTTCACATCTGTCGTCACGTCTCTCTTCTGTTCTTCACTGTTCTTCCCCATGCTCGTGTTCTCCTCCCATCATGTTTCTGTAACACACGGTCCTGTTTAAAGCCTGGTGGGAATGCCTTCTAACAGAAAAGCAGAAATTCGCTATTGGGAAAATGTTGATGCTTAATTTGACCAAAAATATTTTACTGTATGGGTTTGACATGAAGTGTTTGGATGTGTCCAAGGGTATGAATTGGGCTTAAAAACCAAACTGAAACAGAGAAACGAACATTAAATGTAATCTTGTGAATCTTAACCACGTAGGAAATGCACCCTTCCTTTCAGTCTGTCTCCTATGAGCTGAAATACTAAAAGGATGAGTTTCTTGACATGTAACGTTGTCCCAGGAAGGCAACTATCGATTAGGAAAGTTGTGTTGCTCTTGTTGTTGTAGAAAAGATGCAGTCCAAGCAGGGGGAATGCAGGTGTTTGGCTTCGTGATTCTACTCCTAAAATACATCATCACACTTTTTGAATGCTACAGGCTTTGTCGCTCTTTCCCCACAGGAATCCAGAACAATATTGTCAGTGTTGAGAAACCACTTACGAAAAGTCAGAAGACACTCCCGCAGTGTTCCAGGCTGAAGCAGAAAGAATAACCTCTAGAAATACAAGATGGGAAAGCTCTGAGGATGTTCTACAGAACAGAAAGAAGGTAAATAATCAATAATGTCAATAATGTCACTTC
This sequence comes from Aquila spilogaster, assembly GCA_024606505.1. Lineage (NCBI taxonomy): Eukaryota > Metazoa > Chordata > Aves > Accipitriformes > Accipitridae > Aquila > Aquila spilogaster. The sequence goes on from JANHGO010002105.1 coordinate 17,928, forward strand.
GTTAAAAAAAAAAAAAAACAAAGATAAGCATCGTGCTAGGATGTAATGTAACCAGAGTATTGCCTGTGAGTAGAGAAATGAACCTTTTCCCTTAGCACCGCTAAGACTAATAGCTACTACATCTAGTCGTGGTTATGCCTTAAGAAAAGTATGAATCAGATTATTCTTTTCTGGAAGAGAGCAGAACAACTCTGAAAAGTGCAGGGAACCTGAGCAGCATTTCCTCAAAGAATAGGCTGAGTTGTGCAGTCTAGAGAAGCGAGGATGTAAGTACAGCTGTAGTGGGTCACCGCTTGGTCCAGTGAACTCTCTGTGATGGTGGCCCACAGCAGATGCCTAGGGAAGAGCGTAGGAACTGGGAAACTGTGACTTTTTCAAAATACAACTACCCTGCAGCTACAGCATTGCAGTTTTGTGAACCAGCGGTGGTGACTGACTGAAAGACCATATCAGTCTTCAGATTCACATGGGAATGCTGCAGATAGGAAGGAGATACTCTGCTCAGTGGATATTAAGTTGTCGGTGTATGTTTCAGCTTGAGAGAGACAGGCAAGTGCACAACTACTGAAGCTAGACATAGAGAAGAGTTAGCAGGGGTTGCCAGGAAGAATATACATCCTTTATCCTCAGTCAGTTACTTTGAAGTAGTATTAGCCTGATTAAGTCCCCTTGGTGCAGGTGTACCTTGGAGTAGGGCCTGCAGTAGATCATCTCTCATTTTCTCTTCTCTTTTTTTCACCAACCAGCAATTTCTGTGTTGCTGCTCTTCAGCAGTAACTTTCCTGAAGTGCCAGTTTCATACTGTTAATGTCTATAAATGTGCTTTCCTTTTACAGATATTGTGCAAGAACAGTACTTTTTCTGCCATTTTTTCCCTAATGAAAGCAAAAAGGGAAAGTACATCTACTCAATAGACTAGTATCTTTGCTTTAGGTATCAAGCAAACTGTTAATGAAACTTCCTCTCTTCAAGTATCAAGTGTCCTTGTAAATTATAATGAAGTAAAATACATTTTACAATTATTCTATTCTTTTTAGCCACATATGAAGATATTTCTAGACCAATGACTGTAGATCTAAGTGAAGGCTTTGATCACAGCATGCCTCAGGAAAATTCAAGTGCTTATACTGTAATGTATCTGTGTGTAAATATTTCCTGTCTTCTTGCTTGGGTATTTATTTATAGTCCTAGTGTCTGTGGGAGTTAGATGCTTAGGCATGTGGATCTTTGTGTGCCTCTAAATCTGATTGTCCTTGTTCTGTTTATGGGATACAGAGGGTGGTGTTGATACATCTTGCAAACAATAGTGTGATTCCAAGACAACTGCGGTATTCATGGGACTGCTGGCTCCTGCAGTTACTGATAGAAGAAGCTAAGAAAGGGACTCCTTAGCTCAGCTGTTAGGAGTTTGTTTCTTTATGTTTAAGTCCTAAGACTTTATTCTACCAAATCATGATAATTTACCTATGAATTCCATCAGAAAACAGTGTCAGAGGAACAGCCACGCACTCTATTTTGTATTACGAAGTTAATGTTCTGCTTTTTATCTAATTCACATTCTCCTGTGTACAGGGAAAAAAATGGACATAGTAAGGTATGCAGAAAAAAAAGAACAAAGGATATTTCAAGTGCTGCTATAGCCTGTAAGCAGCTGAAACGCATTTAAATGTAGCAGCTGGAGAGAGACATTGTGAAAAGATGCTTTGCTGCCCATGCTGTGGCAGTCTTGATCCTAAGTGTTTTGTGTGAATGCTTGATAGTTCTGGGAGCAGGATGCTATCTAATGTATCCTCTAACTGCTGGTGTAATGGGAAGCATGTGTTCCCTTAGCATCTGCTGCCAGATGCTGGCAAGCACTCGGGGACGGAGGCCGTAACCTTGTCCCTCACTGTTTGGGCATGCTGCCACCAGCATAGGTGGCCAACTTGCACAGTTTTTAGGCCAGTTGAGAACAGTACTTTGTTTTTTGAATATTTTTAGTTTGCTGCTCTTTTCATTTGCATATTTCAGTTGCCTGACAGGCCAGTGTCATGACTTCAGGAGGAATGTTCCTAGGTTGATGCTTCTGCTACTGTGCTAGGACATCTTTCTCCTCCTGCATCATATAGGACTGTTTCAAAGAGCTGCCTGTGTTCCTCTGACAGATTCCCTGAGGATGCAGCAACTGTTTTTGAGATACCAGTCTACTGAAATTAGATCTTTTTGCATGGATCTGAAGGCTACTGCATCTTTGAGGAAGCTCCACTCAGCACTGCCCCTCTGTATTCTAAATGACGTGTTGGATCTTCGAGCTGCTGTGGTGAGTTCATTCATTCTTGCTTCCTACCAATTCAGGAGGAATGATTAAAGTTGGGCTCCTTGTCCTGTTCTTCTACACACAGGCTGATGTTGGAGATGGAAACTTCCTGCTGCCACTCTCTCTTTCCTCCTTTGTCTTGCTATTTTCTCAATAATGACTGGAAATACTTATTGCTTCTGTTTCGCCTCCCAGACGTTCCTTTTTAAGAGGAACTAAGAGAAATTAAGTGTAACAGCAGAAATAATGACAGTCTCTGTGTGCTATCTGTTACAAGCTTTTTAAAGCTTAGGATCTCTTTTTCCATTGGTATGATTTGGAAATGCATATAGCAACAGTGATTGTAATGCAATACGTTAGACCTGCATGACCTCAAAATACATCTCTCCTGAAAGGAATTTCTTCTTCGGCACAACAGGATTGAGCATTTCTTTTAGGAAGTGTTTGTGTCGTTGATGTTAAGTTTTGATTTGTACCTCAGCCATTTCTGTTGATTTATTGGCTGGGAATAAGCAAAAGCTGCTGGCCACATTTTTACATTAATTTCACGCAACTAAATACTTAGATTGGGGATATATGATTATTCCTGAAATATACTTCAGTAAGATATTCAAAGCTCCAAATTAATGTTTCTTTGAAGAGAAGTGTTGCAAGTTAAACTTCCTTGTTTTGTAATCCGAAGTTTCACTTAATTTTACTGTTCAAGTCTGAAATACATCTGCTTTATAGTTTAGGAAGTCACGGTTACCCCAGTGCATCCAATATTTTCTTGGGAAAGTGAAATACTGCTTTTGTGTTCTGCTTATCAAGTAAAACCCCATGTTCTCCTCTGCCCTATGAAGGACTAATCATGACCAGTTTTTGTACTTCTGGGGTGGGAGAGGAGGGGGGGAAGTGCTGAGGTAAAAATGAGGAAATCAAAACTTATATATATTTGTATTTTCCTTTTAAACATGCATCACTTGAGAGCCGAATAGTAATTATTCTTGAGAAGAAACATGAATGAAAAGTATTTCCTCTCTGTAGAACTCTGGTTACTCTTTGCCGACGGTAGTTGTGTCTCATTGATTTATGAGCTCTTTTGTTTACTTAATGACAGAAATAAATTCCAGATAATTTTTAAAAGGAGAAACATAACGTTTGCGTGTAATAAACGACAGCTGAGAAGAAATGAAAACTGATTTCTCCTTGGTGAAATATAGGCTTCTGAGGCAAATATTGAGACTGAAGCAGTTCTACATCTGAAGTTGGATGTTTGTGTGGATGAACGTAGAGCAACGCTTTCCACCTTAGTTTGGCCTTGAGGTTATAAGTGTTTTTCATTTTAGTGTGGACATAACTGTTGTCCATATTTTGTGTCCTTATAACTTCATTACTAGTCGTGGCTGTATCTTAAATCAATCTAGAAACTTTGGCTGGTACAGAAAGCTTAAACAAAATAATGAAGCTGGTGCACAGCAGAATTCAATTTTCTTTACTCCATTTTAGGTGAGTTTTATGGTAATTCTGGAGGGTAGCAGGTGACTGTTGCCCTTGAAAAATGCTTTTATTATCAGACGACATGGTTAGTAATAAGGCAAGCTGACCTGCAGAGCCCTGTCAATCTGAGTGTAGGGGATGCTGGAAAAACTTTTCTTGCTCACAAAACCCTTCTCTTTCCTGTGCTTGGAAGTCTTTTCAACTTCGGTAGAGGCAGTAAATGAGATGAGCGTGTGTATCTCATAGAAACTAGACTAAAGTCCTTTAATATTCACTGGGAATGGAGCACGCTTCAAGATTTGCGGTCTTGGTAAAAGTACCACATTGGTAAACAGCTTGAGATGCAGTATCTCCACTTTTAAGATGAAAGACTGGTTTGAGCTATAACTTCAAGTTAAAGCTCCAGGGAAACTATATATTTGAAACCGTATCCTTTGCCCTGCTGATGCATCCCCTCAGCGATACCTGAAAGCTCGACTTCTACTTTATTTTTTCTCCCTTTCCATGGGAGATGCTTCTGTGCGAGTCATTCCTTTGGGAAACACATATCCTGGGAATGTTGTCTTCCAAATGGGAAACATGAGATTTTTATCTTGACCTCCGCCATCTGCTAGATAGAACGTGGGAAAGGTTTTTGTTAAAATATCTGTGACTGTGTGCCTCAGGTATGGGAGATGAAAATTGGTGCAGGTGATTTGGAGCACCAACTTCAATTTGGGTCTATGGGAATGGGTAATGGCTGGTTTGGAATAAGCACACTTTGTTTTTCTTCTTGAATGTTCCTGAAGGGTGGTGCTCTGATTTCATGCTTCAGGCTTTCAGTACCCATCAAGGAGCAGAGTAGCTGTATTTCCATCAGCCACGGACTTACTTTTCTAAAGAGACTTACTAAGATGGAAAGCATGCGGAGGACTGGAGAAGGTGTCTCTCAGCTCCATGGAAAAGGACTGTGAGATGTCTGGGAATTGAATGTGATTCGGATTTGCATTTTGCTGTTTTTCCATCGCCTTTTATGTGAGGAGGCTGTATGACACGCTGCCAGTGTATGTGCTTTCTGGGTTGCAGAGAAATGGTTTGTTAGCACCTACTAAATGATTAGTTCTGTTTTTGTAATAACTAATTTTAGTATATTGGATTCCTGTCAAAGTCTTTATGCAAGGTTAAGGTACCTACATAATTTTTAAGATCTAAAGAGATGGCAGTTAGAAGTTGTGTACCAGAAGGCAATGGAGAAACAGAAAGATAAGTTATGAAGCATAAATTATATGCAGGACTTACAATTTATGGCCAAGCTTATTCCCTGGCCTGGTGATTAATGTACTCGCATATGTCATGCTGTGGCTTGTTATAAAACAGATATATGGAATAAGCAGAGTAAGCAGAACCAAGTTTAATTTAGGAAGCTACGTTGCATGGATAGGGTACTTCGTGTTCGTTTTGTGTTGATTGCTGTTGTGGTAAGAACTTGTAGAAGGTGCTTCGAATTTGTTTGTACAAAAGAGTCTGAGCAAATGACCACCTGGTGGAATGGCTCCCGAGAGATTTATCAGTGTGTCTCCCCCAGTTACCTCAGCTTATATCTTTTCTAATGCTATCTGTTTTTTCGTACAACTTGGTGATCCAGCCTGCCTCATTTGCTGTGAAACATGAGATCCTTGCAAGTTCAAGTACGCCTTTGAATAGAGGTGATCCTGGCGTGCGCTTTTGTGAGTAAAATGCACCTGGAGTGATTCTTGATGCTCCTGGAGGGAGCTGTGTGCAGGTACTGGCCATGTCGAGAAAAGAAATGCGCAGAAAGCTTCCATCCGTTGTAAGATTAGGAGAGGGGAAGCAGAGAGGAGTGAAAAATGACAAGTGGCAAGGCAGCAAACGATAACAAGCTGAACTGAAATGCGTTCCTGAAAAAGTCTGGATAGATTCTTTCTCACAAGTGAAATGAATAGGACGCACAGTTCCAGTCTATTATTGTATCCTCCATCTGTGCTCTAATAAGCATTTTCCAACCTAATTTTGTGACTGAGCAGAATTTCAAAAAACATGAAAATATGGTATGTGATGGAAGAGCTGAATCTTTACAGGGAAAAAGCAGCCAGGTGGGTCACGATGGAGTGACTTCCCTTCTTCTAAGGGAATAACAGAGATACTTCAGATCTTAAGAATTCATTATGCTTCAGTGGAGTATGAGTATGTTCAATCTCAACGTGAATTGATTGATGTTCACTGTATGAAATCTGTGAACCTTCACATGAAGGTTTGAAGTCAACAGTAATGATTCTGTTGCATACAGTTGTTTTCCAAAGAGGAGTGCTGTTTTTGTAGGAGATACTTTTAAGGTCCCTTGCCACTCGAAGCCAGACTTTAATAGTTGGGTTTCCACTGATATTGAAATGAAACTGTTGAAGATAGTAGGTCAAATATCACAATAGCTGTATAGGCATTTCTTAGGAGCACTTTTTGCAGCAAAACATAGTGCTTTATACGCTTCAGACAGACTTTCATCTGGAGACCCAGGTAGGAGTAGCAGCTCTATAACACAGTCACTGCTGTGCTTGCACTGTAGCTACTTCAGAAGGGATTCCTGATTAAACACGGCGCTGTTTGTACCAACTGAGTTTCCCAACATGAGCACTAGGCAGGTAGGGCTTAGCATGCAGCAAAACTTCACTGTGCCCCACGGCTGAGTTGGGTGTGAGCTGTGTTGCAGTAACAGAATTCTGTAAAGCAAACAAAATGCAGAGGTATATTTTTTAATGCTTTTAGAGGGTATTAAGAAGACTAGAAAAATACATTAAAAACTAATCTTCTGTTAGCTTACTAGTCTTAATGTTACCCTCTGGCTTGCTCTGGTCTTGCTATTAGCCTATAATTGAGGTAGATGTGTGTCATATGTGCTTGTTCTATTTTTGGAGTTGCCTTAATTTTTCTCGTCTTGCATCCAGAACATAAGAATTCATTAACTCTCATCTCAACGTGAACCTTTCAGGCTTTATCCTTAATAGTTGTTAATAGTTCTGGGAGCAGTTGCTCCTTTTCATTTTTCCACTGCAATAAATCTGCCGGATCACTCACATTTAATATTGATCAGCTTCCTGAATTGTGACTCATGATGCCGCTAGAGAAATCTCTCTTTCTTTGTAAGGAAATGAGATCCGTTGGTGATCTGAGCACAATTCCGAAAATTAACCTTGCAAATCCAGCAGTAACCTCTGCGCATCATTGAACTTTCAGCAGCGGGACGTAATCCAGCAATATAATGCTGGCAGCTCATCTGCCACCGAGCGGGAGTAAGCGGGTTGGTGGTGGAGTCTGAGTTGGATCGGTGAGTTTTATATCAGTGGAATGGTGCTTCTGCACCGTGAAGGAGATTTGCTGCTGTGCAGTGGCAGACCTCAGAGCAGGATAGCTTGTTTTCTAATGTTCACATTTCTTGCTTTCTGCAAGGCGGTGTTGTTGTTGTTTCTCCATTTTTTGTTATTGTTGGTTTTTTTTTGTCCTCTTACAGAGAGCAGTCTTCGTCATTTGCTACTGCTACTGTTCACTTAGGTCAGCGCTGCCACTATCCCACCACCAAGTATTAGTTTCACCTTGCAGCAGCGCTTCATTGAATAAAATTGTTCCTGGAAGACACCTGCAAGAATAACTCTAGCCTCCCTGCATGTCCTCAGCCACTGTTCTCATGACTTGCTTTCAGTCTGTCCAACTCTAAGCCGTCTGGCTGCCTGACTGACAATACTTAGAGGCCATCCAGTTTACATGAATAGTCATCCTTGTGCTACTCAGTAGGGTTGGCTCTGCAGAATCTCTGCGGCACTGAAAAGGTGGTAGAGCTGTGGAAAAGTTTTTAATAGGGTCCACCTTCTGGTGTTAGAATGGGGCTCTGCAGAGATTTTGCTCTCTGTATAGGAAGGGGAAAAAGCCAGCAGTGTGATGACATCATATGGTACAGCGTTGGTCCTTCAGGCTGACGGCTGAGAATCCCAGGGAGCTGTTGGGAAGGGAAAAAAAAATGCATCACTATGGCTTGATCCTGCTTTCACCTGTCCTGCTTTAGTTCTAGGACATTTTTCCTGTCTGAAGACAGGGAAAGTGAAGGCCCTCATTGGTTTTCTCTGTTAAATGAGTTGATAGTCTAGATAATTAAAAAAAAAAAAACAGTTTACTTGCAAATGTTCATAATGTAAATGTTGAACTAATGCCCCTCAAACTTGTCTGGCTGGAGAGATATTCAAATGCACCTCTAAGAGTCTTCCCCATGTGTTGGTAACATCTGCTTCTGAGTATATACTTTTTTGGATCAGCTTTGTGACCTCATAGTTAGCCAATCTCCTTGTGGAGGCTGGAGAGAATGGAGTAATTCTTTACTGGTTAGAAAGGAAAAGTGTGTGTGAAGCAAAGGAGCGGTACACAGGGGCTTTCGGTTCCTGACTCCTACTTAAGCCCTATAACAATGCCAGAAAAGCCCGTTAGGGCAATTTTGTGAAAAAACAATTTTTATCGAAGACATTCCAGTCTGGGTAGATTTTTGACAGCAGATGTTATAACTAATTAAAGTGCACCTTCTGAATTTAGAATGCTGTAAAAGGACTCGTTATTTTTTCAGACTAATGCATCTCAGTGCATTTAAGTGCACTTTCTTGCCCTTCAAGATGAGCGATCATATGCAGGGGAAAATATAAACTTAAATAACATTAATATTAAAGAAGGAGGTTAAAAGACCTTTCCAAAGGGAGGTGGACTGTAAAAATAAGGGAAGCATTTTTGCATTGTAAAACATTCTAAAAATTCCATAGCAATGGGGTGTTTGCTGCCTTTACTCTGACTGGTTAAATGGGTTCAGTCAAGTAAAGGCTCAGTAAGCTGTCCATGTTTGGAGTCTTGTGCACCACAGTTTTGGGATGGTGTACAATTTAGGTTCTGAACCCCATGTTCCTTATGGAAGCCATGCGTTTATTATGGATGTTTGAATTATTGTATGGTATTTAACTGAAAGTGTAATGTGACCTGAGGGATCCCATTATATAATGTTCAACAAAATTACTTTTCAAAAAAGTATATAATTTTCATCGTCCCTTTTCTGTCAGTGTTTCTCTAGTGGATATTCTGGCTGTCTGCTTCTTTATCCTATTCATAAGTAGTTTTTAGCCACATAAACTACTGCCCTATGTCATCAGCTGTCTTGTATTTTAAAAGATGGCTGGCCCTTCTTCTTAACTTCTCGTTATGGATGTCCATTTAATACACTGAGCTTCATGTGGTTAGAATTGAGGCGAGCCTCATCCTCTCGCCATTCTTAATTTTGTGATTATCTATTTCCAGCAGTTTCTACATCTTGCTGTCTGCTCTGAAATGTAAGACCCTGCAACCATTCAAACAAAAAATTATTTCCCATTCTCATGTCTTGTGTCCACCCTGTCAGTGTTCATGAGGTCAACTGTTCGAGCTAGCTCTCTTCCATCCGTCTGGAGAGATGGTGCTAACGTATTATTTGAACAGAAGTATCGGGATTCTGTCTCTTTGTTGACTTCCCTTCAAATTGCTCTCTAGCCCTTCTTGTTCTTGTTTGAAAGTGTTTCATTAATCAGTCCTGAACTAGCTGAGATAAATATAACATAATGTTTCTCTCCCGCCCACATGTATGTTTTTATATCTTACAGCTATTGGGGTTTTTTTGCATTATGGAAGTAGGTTTTGGTTAGGCTGACTTCAGGTGCTTGTTTTGTCACCTAGGTATGGGTGCAGTCGAGAAGGTTTTCATGTCTTTAACTGAAACAATATAGATAATCTAGATGTTTTGTGTTCTTTTCACTTACTGCATTGCTGCTTTTCTTCTCGAACATTTTTGCAGCCTTCTCCTGAGCGCAACTTTATTTTCACACCTTTCATTGCTCAAAGCTTCTTTGTTTGCTTGGAATGTTAACGCGAAGGATGGCAGAATTTTAGTGGTATTGACTGAGTACTGACCTGAAATGCACTGTTTAAATAGGCTTGTCTGCTGCACTCAGTGGTGTCTGAATATGTGTGATTTCTGTTCAGAAATGCCTGGAAATAATTTCTGAAAGTGTGAAATAGAAATGCTGCTGTGGCTGGGATTTTCTTCCTGCTTACTTGGAATGCTCTCGTGCAGCCATTTCTCTGTGAAAACTGGGTTTTTAAATGCAAGGTTAGTATACTGAACATTGCTGCTTTGGTTGGTTTTCTTAATAAGTTGTTAAATACTGAAGATGTCTGTACCGCAGTTTCATTACTCTTAGTTGGTGAGCGTGGCTTCTGGTTGGGAAAATCAGTTCACAGCAATGCAGCTAAACATTTCTGAATGGCTGAGATAATGACAGGCATCTTTCAGGAAGAAAATTCAGTGCTGGCAAAATAGCCGAGCGCACATCTGACTTGTAATTTGAGGACATACAGTGAAACTGTTTTGAATATGATAGTATGTAAACTCACGCTTGATTCGTGGCTTCATTGATCCATTGCATTATAATTATAATGTAGTTTCTTATTGGAACTTCTTGTATGAGAACGGTCAGTTGACCTGGGTGCATGGCTTTAACTGTTGGTCAGAATTGCTTTTTCCATCTGTTTCTTTGGTAGTAGTTAGATTTCTCAAAGGAATGAGTGTATCAGTATTCAGAGGACGCCCCTGGATGCGCTGAAGTTTTTTGGTAATTAAAGCAAAGCAGATGGTTGCTCGTGACATTTATAATACTGCTTAAGTTTTATTTTGATTCATTAATGGAAACCATAAAATCACAAAATGAAACAATAGGGATGAGCCAAAAACAGAAAGCAGACTATGAGCGGTGCTTATGTTAGTAAACCAATGAAGATTAACAAGTAAACATAGAAAACATAACCGTGAGGTTGCTCACACAGCTTGCCTTTAGCATAAATATCACTGAATGTACCAGGTAGGACTGCCTGGAGAGCTGAATGAATGAAAGAGTGTGCTATTAAATTGAGTTTGGAGTACTCATCTTAGAAGTTCAGCAAAAAAAAGAATCAAAGACAAAGTCAAGTGTTTGATTTTCTATTTTTCCCATGTTTTTTTTTTTTCATTTTCTAATACAAAGCATTTCTACTGAGGGTTTTTTTATTGTTTCTTCCAGTAACAGGAAGAAAGATTACATTCCAAACATATTTAATTCTTGATGTATTTTTTCAGTTATTTTTTTAAAATGGTGTGCTGGACTCTTCCCCCTATCTGAGCATCTGTGGCCCAATCCTTGCGTGCCTGCCCTTTTCTCAGCCTTTCAAGCCTTAAACTGACAACGCAGCGTGATTCTGTCTTGAGCTGGAGTTGGAGCTGAATTCCCTTAGGATGCTATTAAGCCCTTCTAAATGGAGGTGCCTGATGCGGTTGCCAGGTGAGGAAGAAGGCTGTCGGAGGGGCTTCCCCTGGATGGGGGAGGGCAGGATCCCTTGCAGGTGGTCCAGCCTGTGCCTTAGGGATGCCTGCAGCTGGGCAAGGAGGATTCAGGGGATTGCACCGGCTGTGATTAGTGGCAACTCCTCAGAAATGCCTTAGGCAAAGTTTTAGAGCTTTTAACGTTTTGCCAATGGCAGCGCATAAAAATACTGTAGCACTTTGCTTGTGCTAAGGCATCGCTCGTCACCATACGTGGTCTGCAGCATTCCCCTCAACCTTGGGACCCCCACTCACCACAGTTCCTTTGGGGGACCTTACGCCATGCCCTTTTTAGGATGCTGCAGGTTTGTTGCAGTGACTACCATAAGCTCTGCAGTCTGATAGAGACCCTGAAGCACTTTCTCAAATGGTTCACCTTTTGCTCCCGCTTAGGTCAGAGGTGGGGAAGAGGAAATTGAGGGGTGTTGGTGCTGTGCCAGCTCAGGAGCTGTTCTTCCTCAGCAGCTGACAGCAAATGTATACATATTTCCTACCCTACTCTCCTGAGCGAAGCTGTACATTGCTTTCCTGTAGTGATGATGACTTCTTATGTTTGTAAATCCAATGCATTTTATAAAAACAGAAAATAAAAATGTGGGGCCAGTGTTGCTCCTGACCCATCCCATTCTCGCTGCTCCTTTGTCTCTGTTCCGCTGCTTCCGTACTGTTGGTGGGTGGCTGGGCAGCTCTGTCGAGGTCAAAGTTACGACGGTGATTTTTTTACTTCTACTGTTCCCTTGTTCTGTCATTCCAGGTTGAGCAGAACACTCTTCCTTCATCTCCTTTTTCGTTTAGAATTCACAAAGTTGGTAGCAGGTTATTGCGTATCTGGACTTAGAGTAAATCACTTCTACTGTGAATCTGGTGTACGTAATTCGCTGCTGTGTATAAGCCTTATTTCTGTATCCACTCCATTTCTGAAAGTAGGTTACTATACTAGTACTGAAACTAGACTGTTCTAATGTGTTTAATTTTTAGCATTATGTCTCTATTTATAGTAATTACAGCAAGCAAAGGACAATTAAAACTATGCGTTTTGCCATTGCAGGCACTATGTAATACTAGCAGCCCTAAAGCCAACTGTACTCTACAAGCACACTGCTATCTCTTTTCTGTGCCTGGGCAGTTTCCCGTTTTCCTGGTCCTGCAAATAAGTCTTTGGATGAGCGGAAGCTGTGTTTGTGGCGGCCATGCAGTCATGTTTGACAATCTCTGCCTAGCTTCTTTGGCCAGGATAGCCCTATGTTGTTTTTGGATTAAAAAAAAATACAGGGTGTACCTCATTGTCACAGATTTACCCTATAATGGCAGACTCTCCTGTAAGACCCTTTACAGCCACTAGTTTGGAACATGTCACGCCCTTAGCACCATGCAAGGACACTGCAGTCCTGCAGAGGATGCTGCTCTCTAATTTCTGCCTTTGTGTATCCCTGGAGGGGACTTGGCTCCTCTGCTCCATCCTTTTTAAGATGCCTGTCAGGAGCGCTGAGCTGAGAGGGTGCCTAGAAGCTGCCCTGGAAGGGGTCCTTGCCAAGTAGAAGGAAGGAGAGAGGATGGTTCTCATCCCTATTTCTACCAAGTCCTCAGCAAAACGTATAGAATTCTGTGCGTTTCCTGTGTTCTGCCATCTCAATAAAGACCTTGGGGTAGGAATCCAGTGTTTGCTTGCCGTCACTGCATTCTGGCAAAAATGGGGTGTACTGAGGCGTTTTGTCTACCATTGTTACGATATAAACAGAAATAAATGTATTCAATATGTTATTTTTCTAATTTGGGGAATGATGCCATCATACAAGAACAACCGTAGCCTCTAATGAGGCAAGATGGATGCTGTGTATATGTGTTGTTTATACAATGACAGCATTAAAATGCAAAGAAGCTGCCAGTCAAAATGCTGACAACGTGCAAAGCTATAAAGTAGGGAAGCAAGTGCTTTTGATGTTTAGTGATGGAATAAATGTTTGTCAGCTCTTTCGGTTTAGTGCAACTCTACAAAGAGGAGAGAAAGGGATATATTATGAACATCCATCAATCATCTATTCCGTAACATCCCACATACCTTTGTTCCGTGATAGGATCTCAGTCAGAAAACACTCTGGTCCAGCTACGCATGATGCCATTATCTTGTAATTAGATCAGTTCTTTGAGGTTGAGAGTTAATACAAGAAAACGAATGAGCAGCAGAAATAACTATTTTAAATGTAGTTCCAGTTCCACCCCCCCAGA
>JANHGO010002106.1:0-20737 GCA_024606505.1 Aquila spilogaster
AATTGTTATTTTTTTCCACAAAGCTTGCTAGATCTCATTACTGGAACTTCATTTCTAACAACCACACTGTCGAACATTGACTGGCACATTAAAAAGTATTAAAACTAATGCTGCAAGTGTCAAAATCCAGACCATGTCATCAAGCCTCACACCTTGCTTTTTCATTATGTTCATTCACTTGCAAAATTCATTTGCTTATTTGTGGGGAGTGTGAGAGCCATTAGGGAGAATTAAAGAGGATCTGCTGAAACTGAGGAAGAAAAGCTTAAGCATCTGCACAGAAGGGAGGGAGGAGAACTTCTGTGTGTTGGTTTAAGGCTGCGTAATTAGGACTGCACATACTCCTCAGAGAACAGAAATCGTCGGAATACAAGCCTGCAGTCCAGAACCAAACTCATCCTGGAAACGCTGGTCTCCACCACGCGGTTTCTCAGCCACAGTTACGGTAATTAAACCTGCAGACTCACAAGCTGAAAGCGGGGAAGAATTTGTGGAAAGGAGAGAGCTGCTTACATTTTGTTATCGCTCAGCAGAGGTAGTGAGGGATTTAGGCTGATTACACGCGCTGCACCTAATCTTTCATTCCTGGGCACCTGCCTCTCGCAGGGGCTCTTGTCAGATAATGAGGAGTGACACACGGTGTGAAGTGCCAGCCCTATCTAATCTACGCTGTCATCTCCGCTGTCATCTCCACTGTCACAAGGAAGCACTATGGGAGATAAATTTAAACCCGACTGGTGTTTGGAAGGATTCGGAGGCTGTTTGTTGCTATTTTTATGCAGATTCTCTAACAAAGAGGCTGGAGGAGAACTGCTGAGTTACTGATCATGAGAAACAATTCCAGCTAATTAGTGTTTCTGACCCATATTAGATGAGCATGCTTTTTTTTTTTTCCCCTAGGTGATTTTAAAATGCATCTTGCAGGCTTTAGTCTGATGCAGAGGACTTGCCGTAACTGCCAGACTTAGCATCTCACTACCTGGTTTTGGGATCTGCTTTGTCCAACTCTTTTAACTCTTTGTATGTAGTTTCCCCAAATAAGCTTTGGCTTTTTGAAGGTCAGATATAAACTCCATTTCGTGGCACTGCCTGAGTTCACATGAACATGTACATAACAAAACAAATGCATGAGTGAGCAAATTTTTCCTTGAAGGACTGAAGTTTCAGTTTGAATCTTCCAAGAGATTATTATAAATGACCGTGGGAAAATGATGAAAAAATGCATGTAGTATCCTTTCATAATACTTGTACTGAGAAATATAATAAAAGGAAAAGAATTCCCCTTTTGTCTCTATTTTCTTGCATAATCCTTGGTGTTAGAACTGTGATTGTATCTCTAAGCCCTTTTCTTAACAATTGCTAGTTATAATGTGCCAGCCATGTTTGCACAGATAATAACTTCAGACCTGGTCATGCAGAGGTTTACACCCATGTTTAAACTCCTGTACCATGAACTGCTTTCTTGACTTAAAAGAACTGCTCCCTGTATGGAAAAGTTGAGCCCGTACTTGAAGTCCTACAGGAGGACTGGAAGTCACGACCTCTCAAGCAGTCTCGTCCAGCTCAGCCCTATATAATCTGTGCACAAACCTCCTCGCTGCCTGACATTTGCAGAAGTCTGCCCACACAAAAACAAATGGCACAATTTTGGCCTCAGTCTGTGGCAATTTAAGACAAAAAGTTAGAAAGTGTTTTCACATTTATTTTTCCCCGAGCCAATGAAAGGAGCATTTGACTGTCTATGGTCCCAACATTCACTAGCATTTTGGAGCATACACACCCTTTACTTTGTTTGCAATGAGTACAATTACTGTTTAAAGGACTGAGAAATGAAATGCTTGGAAGCTAAACTCCATGGGCTCTCTCCAGCCCACAATATCCCCCCACGTGTCTGTAGGACATGGTGCTGCAGTGGCTGTGCTCTGTTCACAAGCCCTCAGTGCTGGTTGCACTGGGGTTACCCTGCAAACGCCTGGGCCAGCAGTGGGTTGCTCGCAACTGTTAGGGATATTATATCCATCTACACCCTACTGGGAGTGTCGTGACTTGCAAGCAAGAGCACCAAGTGAGACACTACCCCGTGATCAAAGTTACACCAGAGAATACCAAAAAACCACCTTCGAGCTAGCCATGCTTTCCTATGGGAGACTAACAAGGCTCCCAGTAACCCTCAGATCTGAACTGCAGGTTTTACTGCGAGCAAATTAAGTACATGCGGACCACATGGGCTGTGGACCAAATGGGCTGATCTACTCTGAGGCCAACAACCACGCGGCTTCTGTGGCTGCAAGTCTGAAAGTCTGAAGACATTTTTTTTGGACAGGCAGAAAAAGAACCAGACTCTTGGAGTGATGAAGTCTGTTGGCTGACCACAGTGGGAGATTGAAGCCCTGTTAGTCATCCCCATTCTCACCTGCAGCATCCGAAGTGTGATTCTGGATGGTGAAACCCTACTGTTGAGCTGAGGTCCAGGTCTCTCTTTAACAGAGCAAATGTTTAAAGAGATGTTATCTTATTTTGTTTCAGAACAGGAAAACATAGAACTATTTTTGTTTTCTGAATGTGTGTTTTCTGATGCTGCATAACATTTTTAAAAGAAATATTCATAGTCATTTTTGGTAAATGTACTACTACAGAAATTTTACATAAAAACATCATGCAAGCTCTGCTCCCACTCACCCAGTCAGCAACTTCACTGATTGAAGACTAAACACTGATCACCAGGTCAAGACCAACATGTGGATTTTGGTGTATTTCTTCAAAGAAATAAATTACAATCAGATTACAATGCACAGACCCCCTGTAAGGCCCATAAACGGATTCTCAGTCCCTCCCTTGAGAGAAAAGCAAAGCAGAGCTGTTGTCAGCAGACTTAAATTCCCCATGCAGGGATCCCTACCCCCCACAGGAAAATTCTAAAGGCTCCAGAAGCCAAAACACTTCCAAAAAAACCAGCTTTATAAGGTAGGATTGCTCTTCTCCCTTGTGTCTCCCTTGTGGCTGGGGTATGATCTTAATTACTCAGAAATAATTATATTGCCATAAAGGACTCTTCCGCACGTGGCAGAGAGGTGGATGACACCACATATGCCGCCACTACTCTTCCCCCATCAGCTGGGAGTCAAAACACATGCCACGTCCCACAGGGCTTACAGCACTGTGGGAGGCACAGCACCATGCACCAGTGGCTGTGCACTGGCAGCAAAGGACCACCTAAGAAACAGAGATCCTATTCTTATGCAGATGATCCCAGCAATAAATGAGGAAGGTGAAAAAATAATAGATTCAGATTAGTATTAAATTAAATACACTCATTGTCAAAGTTAACAAGATATGTCTGTTGGTCTCTCAGTCAACTTTATTCAAGGCTGCCTTAAAGTTCAAGCACCTCCTTTGCTACTTGTTTCACATCTTACTATTGGAAGTGAACCTGAACTAGCCACAGGTAGGATTGCTCTAAACATTGTTGAAATGTGACATCATATGACTGAAGTATATCCTAACATGCTCAAGCTTCAGGAAATCAAGGTTTCTTTGCATTCCCTGTGGCTTTAGGTGCAGCTCTACTGTTCTTGTCCTTCTTTACTATTTTTCCAGCATGACTTGACATAAATATGGATGTCTAATTATTTTTCCATTTGGGCCATGATGTTGCAGTTGATCTCCACTTGTTGGTTTGCAGGTAGTTAATTCCAGTTTTACAAAGGTGACCAAATAAATGTTTTAATGAAAAATAGCTCTGTACTTTTCAGAGTTTATCCTACAAACCAGACTAGAGCATTAGGTCAGCACAAAGAAATGCATTTGTGATATGTTGTGTGAATTGTGAGCTATGTCTTGATCCACGCCCACATCATTACAGATGGAACTGCATTTGGGAAAAATTTGGTCCACAGAATATTGTTTACTCCTCACAGAGGAGGAAAAGTCATTGAAGGTGGAATCCATGTTTATTTGTAAATGCAGAGGTCACCAGGTGGGGAAGACAACCCATGGAGGGGGCTAGGACTAACCAAGCACTCCCCTCAAATACTCATAGAGCAAAGAAAGCCTCCCTGCAAGTAATCTGTTAACCCATAAACTGAACTCTGTGTGTGAGATCTCTTCACCCAGACTTTTTAGAAAAACAAGCAGCACAGATTACAGCTGGTCCCCCCCTTTTTTTTTCTATAAATCCAAACAAGAGACTTGAGTGGACAAAGAATATGAGCAGTTGCTTTGAACAGGAGGAGATCTGTATGTTTGCCTTCCAGCTGCGGGGTAGAAATAGGTGATAGTGGCATCTTTAGCATCTGGTATGAAACTAAGCTGTTCTCATCAAGTAGGAATATTGAAGCTGTTCTCATCAAGTAGGAATATTGAAGCTGTTCCCCTGGAGAGATAAGGAGCTGCTCCTGCACTGTCTTAAGCAGAAGGAAGAGCTGTGATTTAGGCACAGGGAATCCAGGTCCAGGCATTCAAAGAGAAAACCTGTGAATAATAATTTAAATGGATGTTAGCACATGAATTTGTAAGTGATGCTTTCAATGAGTATAGTCTGGTTTGGGATCACAAATTGCAGCTGTGTATACAGGATAAACTGAGAAAAAGGCGGGGGGGCTTTAGAAATAACATTGCTCTCCTGGGACAGTCTCCCCATGTTTGAGGATGTAGTCACAGCATATTCCAGACGACCTCACCAAACCACCAAGTTTATCTCCTTCCCAATGCCAAACAAACAAACAGACTCAAATGGGTGCTGTACTTGTGTCGACATCCATGGAGGCCTCATTAACTCATTCTTGTGACTGTCTACAGAAAAACTGAGCGTGGATTTTCGGTCTTCTGAATGGATTTGTTTTTGAGACACATTCTTTCTCCTCAGGTCCCTCCACTCCAACCTCAACAGTAAAACAAAGTGGATTAGACAAAGTGCAGTCAGCTTCATGTGCTGCACTCTTACTTCTGTGGCAAAGGAAGAAACAAGGATGTCTTGGCAAAAATTAAAACACTTCCTAGCATCTCGCTCATCTTCTCATAACCTTTTTAAGACTGAGACTCTTGGCTCCCAAAGCTAGCTGGCTCTCTGCACCACATGCTACCTTGACACATGCCAGTGGGTAAGCCTTACCTCCCTGTCCACCTTTACTAACACTGACTGCTGGGGACTTGCTGTCCCTATATGGGTTTTTTGCAAACTATTTTTCTTCTGTAAACAATGAAAGGCCCCAATAGCTGAATGATTAACCCCTTGCATGGATGTTGTCACAATGCTGATCCCTATGGCAAACAAGACAATAAAGACCACCAGGTTCAATTGGAAATCAGGGCTGAAACAGAATGAACTGCAGAAGTGTGAAAGTGCAAAGGACATTATGAAGCCAAATGCAGGGGTTCATCAGCTGTAGGAAAAATCAGTATCAAATGTGCAGAGCTACACTGATTTTGAGTCAAATTTTAAAGATGTTCCTAGCTACTGTCAGGGACCAAAGTAGTTTCTGCTGCCTGAAAAGCTGACTCATCCCTAGGTATTGCTGGAGGGTCCTTTGAATGGGGCCAGCTGTAAGATTAGTTTCTGCAGGGGGAAAAACCTACACCAGAGACACAGTGATCTGTATGCATAATTTAAAAGGGGAGATTTATGAGAGATTAGTGCTGTCTCCTGGTTTTACACAATGTATGCAATTAAATGTCAGATCTGTCAGTGTTTATGTCTCCATACACAAGCAGAACATCCCTTTCCTGAGCTGCTCTTTATCACTCGTATTACACTACCATGATTAAAACCAATAACATGTGGCTAGCCAGGCAGCCTACTGGATCACAATACATTAAGGCATGGGGTCAGTCCTTTTTCTGATACACCCGTTGATTCCTAAGAAGGAACATCTCACCCTACAGGGACTGGGGCACAAATCAACAAAGGGACATACCTCAAACAATATGTATATCCTGGAGTCCTTAAATATAACTCCATAGAAACCTACATGCCCCCATTTCCCAGTGAGTTTAAATCTGCATGCTCTTATACCTACCCTTATGTGTCTCATCAGAACTGAACAGCTCACACCCTTTTAAGACTCCCAGACTCTGTGTTCCCTTGCTATATCTCCCAACTAGCTCTGCCTGGCATGCCTCAAGCAAATTTATGGGATCTAATTTGCCCCCAAATCAGGCAGTTTGTGCAGCTGAAAATGACCATGTTTTACACAGTAGCTGATGAATTACAGCAAAGGTCCACTTTTTGGGCACCACCCCCAAAATACTGGAGATCTGCATTCAATTCTGTCCTCAGACAGCTTGAGGGAATCAAATTCATTCCTATCTTGAGATGGACCAGGCAGGGGAGAATAGCTCTTCTCACCACAGAAAATTTGAAGTTTATTTGGCCAGAAGAAAGAGGATCCAGGCCCTGCTTCAAAAATTAGCTGTAAATTTCATAAAAAATATACCCTCCCCATGGTGATGGAGTTATTTTTTCCTCTCTTCCTCACCTAATTAATATTTACTGATTACATGCAAAGTGGAACAGCTTCAAGCTTGATATATCTTCTCTTGGAAGTACTTTCTCACTGAGTGATTCAAGGATACAGTTGTGGTCTACATGTTGTCACCAAACAAGTCCTATTGGTGATGGAAAGAATGATCTCTTCTTGAGTTTTGCAGAAGGACTTTCAGGCACTTACTGCTAGGAGAAGGGCTGAGAAGTCTCAGTCTGAAGGCTGACACCAACATCTCTGAGAGAGGCAAGTGTAAGACTTGCCCCCTCTATCAGCTTTCCCACTGGCAAGAGATTATATCCTTTTGCTGATAAAAATCTGAGGCTAGAAACTGAGGGGATGGTTATCAGTCAGCTGCCTCAATTCCCCTGGGAAGACTTCTGTGTGCAGAGCCTGCCATGACTTGTGTCTCTGCAGGCACTATGGACCAAGGTGTTCTGCTGGTGCACATCACTGCTTAAGTCACAGCCCTAGGCAATGCTGTTACCTTTCCAAGCAGCCTGGCGATGGGGTGAAGGATGGGATTTGGAGTTTAAAAGATGAAGGCATCCTTCTTCTCAATGCTCAGAGGTACTCCCTGAGTGCCTGTCCTGCTGAGGTGAAGGATGAGACACACATGACTCTTCATGAATGTCTTTTATCCCATTCTGAATTGTCCCTCGCCCAGTGGGCTTCTTACTCTGGGATGTGATGGCCACCAACTTGGTAGCTGGCCTCTCCAGTGCACTGTTTTGCCTCTCTTCAGTACTCACTACAGTATCCAGCAAGACAGGTGGCTTCTTCATGCCACATGCATATCATCTCAATGTTTACAGGCTGAACCTAGTGGGAGGTTGCCACAGGCAATAAGGAGGTTGCCTACATCTCCAGCTCCCATTTTAATGACCCGCTTGCAGAGATGCAGGCACCTGGCCTGCAGGTGCCAGGTCATCTTCTAGGAAACTGCTCTCCTCACAGTAAAAAAGGCAAAAAGACACAGCAGCCTTGCAGCCCTGAGGTACAGTGTCCTGGTATCAGCACAAGGCTTCTTCCAATATGAAGGCTGGCTTTGGTCTTGCTTACCTAGGGGATCAGCCCCTAAATGTCCCGACAGTGCAACTGGGTTCACATCCTAAAATACTCCAGAGACACCAGTGGAAAAAGGATCACAAGGGAAATATGGATAAATACGCAAGGTACCAACCAATGTAAATGCTGTTTTGCGTATTTACTAATGTAACAGTAACACACTCATATTCTGGACCAACTACGTGCTGCCAGATGATGTAGCAATATTTTCATGTTAAAATCCTTATCTAATCTTGCTTAGCGTGCTGGCTTTTAGGAAGCCCTTCTGAGGTACTGACCTTCCTTATATAGGTTGCAGAAAAGCTAATGTCTCACCAGGATGTCCCTCATGCGATGCTAACTCTTGGCCCTGGTGAAGAGATGTGGCCAGTAATGTCAGAACCAGCTGGGGTGAGATACTAACCAGTTTTGTCCCTCCTACCACCCCTCTCTTTCCATCCAGACTTTTTGAGCCTCGGCAGTGACCACGTCAGAACGCGGAAGGATATTCGTGTAAGTCAATGGGATCCACTGCAACCTCCTGCAGTGGTTTGTGCTGTACACACTTGCTCCTGAGCGCTCTTGCGCTTTGGTTTGTGTGCTGGGCTTGGGAGGGATGACCTGTCCCCAAGAAGTACCTGTTTCCTCCATTAACTGGAGCCTGGTGTGACTGGCTCACACTGTGGGCTTTAGTCTTTATTCATCTTTAGTGAGATGGATTATATCTGTGCTACCTAAGTTAGGTATCTAGCCACTAATCTCTGCACATATGCCAACAGAAGGACGAAGTGCCCCATTAACTCCAGCTAGAGTAGCCACGCAGGCCAAACTACACATGTGAAGAAATTGTTGCAGGATTAAGTCTTGGGAAGCTAAAGCAGTGTGGCCTGATTTCCCAGAGAGTCTGCTGAGTGCTCAGATCTCCTGTTGAATTCAAAGGAACTGTAGGTTCTCAGCACTTCAGAAAATCAGTTTGTGCCAGATTTTTATAACAGAATGATGCCATGCTGCACTTAAAAATAAATATTTCTCCCCCCCGCCCCCTCTCTGTGTCCCATTTTAACTTATTTTTTTAACTGGATTTTATCCACAGCTTTCTTGGGATGAGCAAAGGAAAGAAAATACATAAGTTTTAATTAGAAAGTAATCTTTCAACCTACAATGTAAATGAGGCTTTAAAACACAGCAAAAAATGTTGCAAACCCTGTTATCCTTAGTTACAAAATAAATATGCAAACTATGTCACCATACTCTTCATAAATATCTTTCAGCTGTTCTTTTTAATAAAGAAAAATATGAACTCTTCTGTATTACTCTGAGTTTAAAGTAGCTCAAATGTTTGGTCTACCAACTTTGACAATGTCCCTTTAAGTTTTCTGATTTTTGTGGAAGATCTAGCCCTGGGGTTTTTTTGGCTTAGACACAGTACTTGTCAAAATCCTTCAGACTCTCTTACTGGAGTGGCTGATGCTGAGTGGTTTTTTTTTCTTATTATTATTCTTTTTTTTTTCTTTTCCCCAGAATGACCTTATTTCCAGCTCCAATTTCATGAGAAAATGTGATCGTGTCAGAATTTTCCTTTGGAGAGAATTTTCATTTTATGCATCTGACAGATTTTCAATTTCATGCTTTGATTTGAAGTTTCTGTGATTCTTTTCCTCTTACATTTTAATCTGACAGCCTGTAAGGCTAGGGGAACCTACTCTTGAATGGTTAAAGCAAAAGGTTTTGCATCAGGAGATCTGGGTTCTATTTCTGGTCTAATCTCCAGACTTGCTATGTAATTTCAGCAATATGAATATATGAGTGTGTGTGTATTTTGTGTGTATATACAAATAGGCATTTAAATAGACCACTATATGCATAAAAGACAGTAATGCTTATCCACCCTATTTCTATTAATGCTTTTGAGTATTTTAAGCTTCTTGGCTGTGAAAGAAAAAAAGAAATTAACGCATGTGAGCATTATGGTATCAGTGTGTTGTCTTCAGCAGTTGAATTTTGATGTATTTAAAACTAACATTACATTTGCCAAAGTTTTGCATGTCTGCGCATTTATGCGATATCCTAAACACACTATTACTGCGGCGAACATGTAGGGAGGGCTGCAGGCTGCATAGATGAAAACAGATGACTTTTGCCTGCAGCTTTGGGTTCTGCTGAGATGGCTCCTAAAACAAGTTTAGGTTCCCTGGTCAGCGTGGACTGAGAGGCATCTCCCACGGAGGCTCCAGCCACTGCCAAATAGGTGTCTCAGAGAGCAGATGAATATTGCCAACCTGATGGAGAGAAATTTAGCTGCTTCTGTTCCGTAGAGCATAACTCCTTGGGAGACCTTCAGAGGCATGTACTTCTCCATAGGGAAATGAGGTGGTTACTTTAAAAAGACTATTTCATTAGGTGCCAGAAATGTAGATGCAAACTACATGCTTATGTTGGCTAGATCCCTATCATAGAGATGTGAATATTTGGCTGTAGATCTTCAAGAGTCCTTCATCTGCTCCTCATCTGGTGGCCATTAATATTTTTATAGTTCTGTATTCATAGGTGAGGAACTCCTCACTAAGAAAGGCTATCTGAAAATTTAAAACAAAAAGAGGTCAGTCCAAAATGGATGACAGATCAAACTGTTGAACACTGAAAATATTGCTCCATGAAAATCGATTATCAGCACTCCCAGCCAGGCTCAGAAGCTCTGTACTTGCAGGCTGTGTCATGTATTTGTAATAATTGAGCCCAAAGCTTTCCTCTTCCAGCTGTCAAACAGAACTGAGAAGGGAATCTGGAAAGCCACAATTTTGTTTTTGCAGTTCAACTAATTTCTCATTCATGAAATAGATAGGAACTATGGGACTATTTACAATTTGGCTATTACCTGAAATGTGATCTGTGTAATTGGTCATATCATTCATATTTATTCTCTCTCAGACCAAACAATTCCAAGACCATAAAAGAGGTTTCAGTCTTGTCCCACCAGCCTTGCCAGTGAGACTCCCCAGGTGATCACTATCAGATGTGTTTTCACATGATTTTAATTTTACAGATTTATTTTCTGGCAAAAAAAAGATAGGAAAATTCATCTACTTGAATGTTAGTGGAAAGCACATAAAAGGAGATCTGATACTATAAAAGAGAATTTGCTATTGTTTTCAAACACTGTATTTTATCAGCATTTGTTCGTTCAGAGGCAATCCGTACCCTGCTCACGCAGAGCTTATCAGATGTGATGAATGATCTGATTCGTTTTCATTCATATTCATTTGAAGGAGAATAATAACCATGTGAGAAGAAAAGTGGCTCTTCCATCTCTGGCCAAATACCCAAATGAACAAAAGTCCGGGGCATGGGAGAGGCTGGTTCAAGTGCTGACAGGACCTGAAAGCCAAAGGAAGTCATTCTTGGTCTTGTGGAGGGACAGTAAGCTCTTTTTGGTATGTTTACTAGGTGTCTGCTACAAGGGGCTAGAGCAGAAGGGCAAATGGCACACTATGAGAGTAATACTCCCTAGTGAAAGGCACTGCATCTAGAAAGGGATATAAGCTGAAAGGGAAAAAAATTTGAAGAAGGGTGTGTAAAATATCAATTCACAGAAAAATGCACACTTTTGTAAAGCTAAAAATGCTGTGTTTTAACTAAGATAACATGCACTGTTTCAATAATATTTTTCTTTAAAAACAGATATGAAAAATGGCTGCGACACTGATAACCTGTTGCTAGTGTTGGTCTCTGTCTCCTAGGGAGGGAGCAGATCCAGCAGCATCCTCAGCTCTTGGCAGGGATGCAGAGCTATGGCAGAAGGAGAGCAGTGGCATAAGCATGGGCCTTGAGGGGAACTTCTTACCCCTCAGTTAAGGTAAGGAAGTTTACCTTCAACTGGGGAGGTGGAAGCTATTTCGCTCTTGCCAAATTTAGCACGGGACAAGGGTACAAATATAGGTAGTTATTGAGAGCACATGTATCTTGTGTTTTTACAGTAACTTATTGCACTGTAACTTCCTGAATAGTACGCTGCATATGGTAACAGACTTAATTACACTACTTTATTTTTCTTGAAATATAGTCGTTTTCTGTTTTGGTTGGTTTAGCAGAAGTGTGGGGAGGTGGCAAGCAGGGATGGGCTTGCAGTAGGAGAGAGTCATATACGTGTCTGGTAATTTTAGGAATTTATTTCATATTGCAACCTTTTTCTCAGCCAGCTATTCTTACTTCTCACTGAACTGTGTTCAAAAGGCCAGGTAAGCTGGGTGTGAAGAATTCCCCCCCAGATACTGCAGTTCCCCAACCCTTGACATGCCCCACACATCAAAAGACCTGAGTGCTCAGTGTTTGAACAGCACTGCTCACTTCAAGGGACACCCTTCCCCTCCCATAGATGTGCCTTATTTAGTCTTGTATGGCACAGGAAACCCTTAGAGAACATTTTCACCTCCTGGAAATACAATTGCAATTTATTGGTCTCTGGTAAGACCTCGACATCACACAGAAAAACCCAGCAGCCTTTCAATTAGAGGAATGGCAGATCAACCAGCCCTCTTTTCATTTCCCCTCCTGTTCATTCCCTATGCTTCGCCATCACCATGTAAGCCTTGATGCCTTTGCTTGTGGAAGGAGTTCATTGTGTTGGCTTCTTAAAAAAATGCATGTCTTCCAGGCAGGTCTGAAATCCCAGACCATACTCATCCCTCTGCAGCAGGAACTTCTGCGGATCAAGCACTGGGTTTATTGCAATACCAAGGACAGACATCTTATAGGTGCTATTAGTTTCAGGGATAGAGTTATTTTAAGAATCA
Source organism: Aquila spilogaster (assembly GCA_024606505.1). Classification (NCBI taxonomy): domain Eukaryota; kingdom Metazoa; phylum Chordata; class Aves; order Accipitriformes; family Accipitridae; genus Aquila; species Aquila spilogaster. Next base: position 12,317 of record JANHGO010002106.1, read on the forward strand.
CAGAAATGCTACTCCATTGAAGAGCATTGCAATGCTTCAAGTATGGCTACCCATGGATGAGTCATTATGCTTTTGGGTGGGAGTGATATCACTTAATGTTCACCATCAGTAAGCAGGGTGTTTTCTCTCAGGGAGCTATGTATGTGCCCTCTCTCTATGGTCAGTGGAAAGATGGTCATGTGAAAGGACAAGGTCCTCTTTTTGCTCCATGGAGGAACAAGTGTCAGGTTGTCACAGCAGTGCTCTTACGATGGGATGCTAAGGCTAGGTACTATGAGCCTGGAGAGTATTAGGTCTGCCACAACGGCACTGGAGGACAGTCCCTGAAGGTGCTGGGGCAAACTGTCCTGCCAGCAGTAGCCAGTGTACCTCCTGAAACTCATTACAGAGGGGAAGAGGTCCCAGCATGAATTACTGTGTGGGTAGCGTGGGTGACAAAGGGGACTGGGCCCTGAAAGCAAACTGGGAAGGGATGTGATTTGCTAGCATAAAGGCACCTCAAGTTTTTAGGATGAATCACCCTTTGGAGGCATTTGCAGCTCCAGACACAATAAAGAGAGCCAAGACAGCCACGCAGAGCTGTACACCCTGCTTTCAGACAGCTATGGCTAGATGAGAGGAGCCCCACTGGTGTCTCAACCCTTTCCAGCCTCCATAGGTTTGATTTCTCCCCTCTTTTACTGAGTCTGCTGGGAAACGAGCCAAAGCCACACAGAGCTGGATCTGCTCCTGGTGTTCCTCATGTTCCCACTGTTCATCTCCAGGGCTTTGGGTTGGCCCTTCAGAGGAGCTGAGGCCAGCAGGGAAATTTGGAGCTTGATCAGCTTCCTAAAGGGGGGAGTTTGGATTCAGGGGGTTGTTTCAATCCTGTCCCCACCAATGTTTGCTAAAATAATAAAAACTCATTTCTTTCCATTAGCTCGACTTGCATTTGCTATGTTGGTGGTCTCTTTTTCTCCCCTTTCTTAAAGTCTTTCCTTATAAATTTAATTAAAACGATTTTCCTAGATTTGCTGAGTGATTCCATTACATTTCCTGACCACTGTCTTTCACATCTGCTCTACCTGTCTGCCTCTATTCTTTGCTGTCCTGCAAGGATCTTTAACGCACCACCCTGAACCCACCTAGCCACAGCCCTTCAGTGTTTCCTTCATAAGCACTGGAACAGGCTGAAGTAGGCTTGATTATTTGACAGAGTAAGGCTAGAGAGTGTCCTTCTGCTACTCCAAGGGAAAAATCCCTTTCCCTGACACTCAGGTCTGATGTACAGCTCCTGTCTTGCATGACCAGCAGCTCCCCAACACCTCTCCCCTCTCTTTAGGTGGCTGGTTTCCAGACAGCAGCGCATCATGTCTGTCTTGAGGTACCTTACAAACCGGGAAACTCGTCATGTCACGCTGATGGATGGTGTTGGAGGTGGGAAACAATGGCTTCTCCGTCTCCAGGCAGAAGCATGCCTGCCATTCAGAGGTGGGGGTGCGGACCCCCTGGCACCCAGGGCTCACTCCCCAGAAAGGTCTGCACCGCTGCTCCTCCCTCCCTGGATAACCATGACCTACCTTTCTGCAACCTTTTACTTCTCTCTGGCTGAATGCCCTTTTTTAACCTTGCAGGAATGTGAGTGCGTACTAACCAGAGGGGATATATAAAACATGTTGGCCTGTACATAATGCCATGTGAAGACGCTTACCTGAGACACTGGGGCATAAAGACTACAGTATGCTGCTGGGGATCAGGAAAATTTATTGGCAGCTTTAGGCCTGACAACCCTTGATGGCTCTCAGAGTGGCAGGGAATAGAGGCAAAGACAGATTTGTGCTTTGCCCCTGCCTTAACTACCAGGAATTTATTGTTCAATCATTAACTTCTTACATAGAAACTCCTTCCTCCAAAAGCTGCAGTTATTATGGGGGGGAAAACCCTTTCTGCCCTTTCCTTGTTTCCTTTAAAAAAAAACCCCAAGTTATATCCTGTGGAGTGTTTGTTTTGTTTTAAAAGCCTCTGCAACAAGAGGGTAAAAAGTGTCAGAGACAAACCAGCGGTTGGTTTTTGCTTTTCCTTGTTTCATTGTGTTCCAGCTGACCAGCTGCAAACATTTTTTCGTGCCTTCATTGTTGTTTTTACTGTCAGTGGTTTTACTGCTTGATTTCAACTCTTACATTGCTTGCAGGTGTACCTCTAGTGGTAAATCAAGGCTGCCCTTGGCTCTTTGATCTGGGTCTTCAAATAATGAAACTGAGTGCTTATCTCTCTCTCCTATCCAGGTGGCTGTGTACTTTGCCAGCGCTAATGAGTCCGGTCTCACGACACAGAGGAGACAAGCTGTAGGAAACTATTGTCCCCATTTAAATGGAGGTGCAGAGAGGCTCACCCAGCATGGTGAGGGAAGGCAGCGGTGCTGGAGCAGCACGCCCAGCACTGACTGCCAGCACAGGCTCTCTAAACTGACTTCCCCCTACTTTGATAATTACATGGGAGAGCGATAGCAAGCCCTGGCAGGTGTCATTGCTCCTTTGTAGATGGAAAGACTGGTCATAATAATGAGAATACATCATGAAAAAGCATGCTTCATCTTTAAAATGCTTTAAAAAAGTAGTTCTATAACTTCCCAGGTACATACTTAGCCCCATGATCACTTACTGCAACTGCTTATCTGCTGTCCTCTCATACTAATTACTCCCAGAGCTCAGGACATTTTTCTCCTGGGAATTAAGGGTGTGTGTAAGAGGCAACATGAGCAAGACAAAAAAGAGAAAGGACTACATCTCCCTCTTAAAAATTTGCCACCTGCATTGTGCCCAGTCTGCTATAGAGGATAGCCTGTAGAGCATCCTGGCGTATAGGAGATAGCAACTTCACAGCTGGAGACAAAGGAGGCCTAAAAGGGCTGACCTATCTGAAGCTGCAAGACAAACCAAGAGGAGAAGGAGCTGGGCTGCTGGCAAGGGGCAGGTCATTTTGGTGTAGCTGTCCAAGCTTGCCCACTGAAATGCAGGCTCATGAGAGCCCCACTGAGAAATGACACAGAAGTTGGTCCTTAGAGATCACACAATCCAGCAGCTGTTCAAATACAGATGGTTTCAGATCCACTGCTGACATGGTTTCCCACACCCTCCAGAATCTATAAGTCCACTTTTAAGAAATGAAAGGTTGTATACTTCTTGTTACAGTGTGAACTGTGCCCAGATATAGCTTAATGCACAGCTGTGCTTTTAGCTAGAGTGTATGGTTTCACAAGACACCTTGAGTTGAATTAATAACTCATGGCTCTGCTGTTTCAGTGGGCTGAATTGGCTCATCTTGCAATCAGACAAGAGCCAGAGCTGGTGCAAGGAGAGTCGGGGCGGTGGGGAGGGTGAGGTGCGGACTGTGATCTGGAGGATGGCAAAGAGGGGACCCAGGGATGGAGGAGGATGGGCTCTCCTCTCCTGTAGCAGCAGCTAGCTACTAATTCAGCTCCTCCATAACCAAGCCCTTGCTGACCAGAGAAAGATCAGATGGCAACAGTGTCTGGACAGCTGAGTCAATTCTGCAGCTGCAGGGGGAAAGCTGCTGAAAGCTCTCATGGGAAGCTCGGTGCTTCAGGCCACTGTGGTGAGGACTCAAAACAGCAACCGCAAGAGAGGTGTCACCTTGGAAGCCTCATTACTCAGGAGAAAACAAAGGCAGCTCTGCTATCAAGCTCCTGCAATGGTATTAGTATTAGAATAGTATCATGCTCCCACAAGAAGGGATGCAAGTTTCAATGGGTACATTGTAAAAAGTAGGGAAAAATAAGGGAAAGAAAATATGCATTCATGAGCCAAGTTGGTTTAATAAAGTAATAAATATTTAATGAATGATGCTTTCAAAACAAAACCAAACAGGATCATGGAAAGGTGGGAGAAAATACAAGAACAACAGAAATGAACTGGACAGCTGTGAAATTCCTAAGCTGGGTCTGAGGAGGGGAAGGTAAAGGGAGGAGCTGGTCAGAGATTTCTACTGACTTCTGTCTCTAGAGTGTCTCATAAACCCCCACATAGCTCAAATTATTTCATTCCAAGACACACATTATAAAGACAAACCTGTTATTAATGGGAAACTCCTGATATGAAAGGCAGTATGAGGTTGATCTTGTTCTTGCCATATATCTTCTGAAATGACAGCTAAAGATGGCTGAATTGCCTCTCAGTGCTAGGCAGCAGTTACTGACTAAGGAGATTTTTTTTTATAGAGAAAATGATTATATTCCTTTCCATGATAATAAAATTCTTCATGACACTCATTAAAAATGCTGAGACTTCCCAGGTAGCTGCTGTGCCCTGCCAGGAACATGGTGCTCTCCTGGCGTTCAGGCAAGCCCAAGAAGTGTGTAGAGCTGGTTGTATGTTTTCAACATCTTTGCAATCCTCCTTTAAGAACTTGTGATTTGAATAAGCCCAGGAGTGTCCTGATGCTTCTGAGCTGATTCTTGTGCTGCTAATCTTTGCTCCACTATTTTTAGATGATTTTCCAATCTGCCTGCTTTTCAGTTACTTATTTGCTCAAAGTGACAGCTTATTTATGTGGTCTGGAAGCATTTGCTATTTCCCTCAATATGTTGGTCTGAGCCCTGCAAATGCTTTCTGACTTAAGCAAGCTCCAGTTCCCCTTATTGTTTGCTCCCTGCTGTGGCAGAGGTCCCCACGGGGTGCTGCAGGAGGAGGGCACAGCTCAGCCCCATCCCTCGCCCCCTGCCACGCACCCCTGCTGCCCGCTGATATAATAATAACAAATAAATAGTAGTCTTTATGGTTTCAAATATTTAGGAAGAGTACGTGCTTCTACAGTAAAAGCATGAATGCATTGTCAGCGTACAGCAGTGCCCCTGGCCACGGCTGCAGGAGGTCCCGTGGCACCTGACAGAGGAAGGTGCCCTGGGGCAGCCAGAAGCTGGGTTTTGCCACGTGTCGCCTGAAGATAGGCACGCAGCTGAGGCCAGTGGGGGCTTGTGGGCCCAGACCCACTCAAACCCACATTTGTGCAGCTGTGCAATAAACAGCAGCAAGGAACGGGGTGAAAATTATAATTTCTTTCCAAATCTGTTTTATTCTTGTCCACCTTAAAAGAGCTGTGAAACAAAGACTAATGGGTGAAGCCATGTCGTGGGCACCTGGCCCTGCAAGTGCTTTGGTGGCTGCATGGGACCCACTTCTGCTGCCAGACGGAACGAAAACCTTGTCAAGACCGGCAAGCCACCCTGCTGCTACAGCCCTAAGGGAGGGAGTGGGAACATGGTGGGGTGCATGAGCCAGGGCTGGGGTGGACGTCTGTTGTCCTTTTCACCATCTCAAGTGCTCCCAGACCAAGAAACAAAGCTTTATTGCATTTAAATCTTTATTACCTTAAATAGTTGGAGGGATTCAGAGCTGTCTTCTGAGTCTGAAGCAGGGGTCCCTCAGGCTGCGGCCAGCACCAGGGGCTGGGAGAGGTCAACCTTGGCAGTGCCACTCGTTGAACTGGCACACGAGCTGCCAGTGGTGGATGACATCTGTGTTGCCACTGCAAAGCAAGACTGGCATTTTGCTGTGGAAGAAGCAACATTTTCTTATACAGGCAGGAAAGTTTCACCTTGACTCTAAACTAGGACAACTCATGATGTTTGCTGGAGGAAATACAATGAAAACAAACCTGTGATGGCAGAGAGATGGGCTGGATGCTTTTTGTCCCCATCTCTGAGTCTATAAAAGTGAGGAAATCTCACTTAGGGTCATATCTGAGCATCTCTGTGGATATTCACAAATCTGTCAAGTTTTGCTCAACAAACAGCACCGAGTTGTTTGGCCAAGACAGTTCAAACCCAGCCTCCTCCTCTGATGAAGGAGGTGAGAAGCAGCAGAGGGTTGGGGGAAGGAAATTTCAGCTACAGCACCGTGGTTTGCATTTCACACTCCTGTGCAGACTGTGTGGGTGTGCACTTTTAGGAAGTGGGGCTGCCCTCGAGGAAGAAAGAGAGTTTTATCTGAGCTGGCGCTGTGAACAGCACTTGGCTGCTATAGCTGCCACTTTCATTTAAGGCCAACATGAGCTCACGTGGTTTACACAACTGCAGATGCTGTGGGCATTGCAAAAAAAATCAACAATTGCTGAGAATATATCTATGAATAAGCCCAAACCCAAGTATTCTTTGAACACGGAACTCCACTGAAGTGCCAAATGCTGTTTATACAGGATATAGGCAGAATTTTAAGTCTGAATATTCTTACAGCTAAAGTCTTGCTTTAAAATGGATCCAAAGTAGCCAGTTTAAACCCCTCAGTAATTCGTTTATTTTGAGTTTCTTTCATTCACATTTGTGACTCAACTACCTGGCAGCAAAAGGCCTCTGTTATTCTCCTTATACATGGCAGTGTGTTTAAAGAAATCGGACCCAATTATGTCGATCTTGCCAGACTACCTCTTCCAGCAAGAAATTACATAGCCAAGATCATTTCTGGGTGATAAATATCTCTCATTTCCTTCAAAACCACAAGTGCCTTTTGCCCAGAGAAGACTGGCAAGAGCAGCGGGATGGTGAGGCCAGTGAACCTCCGTGTCCCTTGGTGGGCTGCCTTGGCCACCTGTCCCCATCAAGGGCACCCAGGCCACCCCTTGTCGTGGGTCCGTGGTGCCTGGAGGGTTATGCAGCCAGGACTCACCACCCACCGAGACCTGACCTGCACCTGACTACAGGGCTGGGTGCAGCCTGTAGGAGCCCCAGTTTCCCACCTGGTGAAGCAGAGGGGCTAGAGCTTGGTTCACCTTCAGGACTGCTGGGTATTCAGGTACTACAGTGACAGAAGTCTCAGGGGCAGATTATATATTGAGAAAAATTTGGCTGTCGGTGGTATTACCATCTCTCTCTGCCATATGCAGGTATCCCCAGATTGAGAACAGGAGCCAGCAAGGACACGTGAAAACCTCTGAATGGTTTTTACCTTACCAGTAAAAGCTAGTGCTTTACCATACCAGATCAAGCCAATGCAGCAAACCCCTCCAATCAAACATGACAGGTTGAATGACAAAACAGTGTTTCTTGGTGTGTTTTCAATATTTTCATGTGTGTATATTAGGGCTTAACGTCCACACATGGAGCTGCTCACTGGAGATCATAGACTCTTGCAAGAAAGTTTACTGCAGACCCCCTTTGTCCCCATCTCCCCTCTGTTGAACCCTTATGGCCTCCTTGCTCTTTCCCCGGTAGCCCCTTTGCCAACTAAAACTTTGCACTCTGCTCTCCCTGCTCAAATCCTTCCTGCTGTCTGCTCCCATCTGCATGGCATGGAGTCTGCCTTGGGGCTTTATTCCAACAGCAATACTTCTGTCAAGGTGTGGTTGATCTGGGAAGTGGGTTACACATGGAAATGTCCCTTGGAGAGCAGAGTTTCTTGGTTTCAGAGCATGAACTTGGCTTCAGAGAAGCTGGGTGACCCCCGATATGATGGATGTTGGTAGAAATGGGTGTGTGTTTTTAAAGAGCATGGAGGCTGTTGGCATAGTTATTTTTGTTCCTTGATCCCATCACCCCATCTCAGGGCTCATTTCTCTCTTTGGAAAGGGAGTCCCACTGTGGGAGAGGCTGTGAGCGACCGAAGAAGAGAGTTAGAAGAGGTCAGCTTAGCCCTGCCTCCCAAGCACCCAAAACATCCAAACAGTTTCCAGGAGGTGACTAACATCAGGAAGGTTAGTCTTTGATGGGAAGAAGCAATGATGAGGACCATGAGAAATGATGCCATCAAACAGGACACTTCAGTATTAACCAGGGTCATTAAAGAGTCAGTCAAAGCAAAAAACAGGAATGTAGAGAGCTGCAGAGGACAACCGCTGTCAGCTGCCAATGGCAGAGGTCCCCAACCTGGTAGCCCATGCAGCACACTCACAGCTGGGAAGGCACCGTGCTGCTCCCAAAAGCACTCTGTTGCAGGGTGATAGGCAGCCTGGTGAGCCCTGGTTTGAAAGCACTGGAGGTCAGGAGCTGCCCTTGAGTTCACACAAGTATTCACACACTCAAGCTCATTTGTCCACTGCAGGGCACAACCTGCAATGCAGAGCTGTGGGGTGGTTGCGGAAGGCTGGGGAACACAGATGTGAACTTTTTTTCTGTCTGTGCAAAACAGACATAAGGGAGGTAGATGAAATGGGGAACAGGATGCAGGCTGACATTTCAAACACTGCCAAAGTCTCAGTCTGTGGATTCAGATCCAGTGCTGTCTTCAATTACTGCAAACCTTTTCCCTTGTAGTCTCGGTTCTGATGTAACTGAAAGGACACCATCAACCATGTGTTGTTGCCAAGTCCTTTTTTTCCTTTTTCCTTTTCCTTTTCTCTTTTCTTTTCTTATTTTATTTTTTCTTTTATTCTCTTTTCTTTCTTTTCTTTTCTCTCTTCTCTTCTCTTCTCTTCTCTTCTCTTCTCTTCTCT
>JANHGO010002106.1:20837-31327 GCA_024606505.1 Aquila spilogaster
ATTTTTTCTTTTATTCTCTTTTCTTTCTTTTCTTTTCTCTCTTCTCTTCTCTTCTCTTCTCTTCTCTTCTCTTCTCTGTGGGGTTGTTTCTGAGCATTTATAGGCTTCAAGACTTCCTAAGTTTTCAATTAAAACAAGTTCTAATCCAAAAAGTAAAAGCTCCCTATGGATATATAACTCTAATAAGGAAAAATGACAGAGTGCCTTGAGTCAGCAGCCCCATGTACGTACAACTCACACAGGTAACTGCTGACAGTTCATCAGGACCAGCAGGAAATGGCCTTGTGAACTGGGAGGTGGCAGTGGCCTGTTTTCTTGTGCAAGCTGAGGGAAATGGAAAATAATGTCAGAGAAGAGCATCAAGAATGAGGAAAAAAAACTTAGGCATGACTGGGAAAAGAGCTTTTTAAAATCCCTGGTGACCTTTTGAGTTATCTAAATCAAGACCAATGAGGTGCTGAGGGCAGGTGGTGGGGCAAGGTAGGGATATGCTGACAGGCTGAGGAAAAGGGAATAGCCATGAGCCTGCTGAAGATCATAAACCCCAGACTTCACCCTCCATATCTGTCTACACAGACAAACCAAAACCTTTAATTTTCAAAGCCTTTCAGATTCAAGTCCCTTTAAGATGCCCCATACTGAACCGGAAAAATGGAAAGAGCTGAAGTCACAGGCCACTTGTGGGAAAGATCAGATTTATCTATTTTAAAAAAAATCTTATTTTGAAATTATCTGTAGTTTCATCTACTGAGGATTTTTCTAATGTTTTAAAATAGTCATGGTTTGCATTTTGGAAGAAACAGCATCAATTATCTTTTATTTAAATTTGGAAACAAAATGTAGCTTTCCTGGTCCTCCAGTCAGCACTAAATCAAGGAGGATTAAGCAGTGTGCAGTGCATTTCTCATTTGCGCCCATTTGGCCTTTTTTTTTTCCCTAGAAGGTTATGGCCTCTCATCTTGAGCTGACATTACACACCAGTCATCACCATTGGTGCTGAAAGCTAGGCTAACATTTGTGGCAGCAGCTACTTCTCAACTAAATCCCCATGTTTACCTTATAAAATGCCAATCACCCTCCAGTCTCAGTACCCAAACCGCGCAGGGTTGGTTAATGGCAACATTTACCAGCTGCAGCAAAAGCATCATCTGAGCAACCTTCTTCCTGGAGAGGCAACTCAGGCAGCAAGAGCAACCCATGGACCTCCTTTCCTTACAGGAGCCAGGACACCCAGAAGTTAAGCGTTGGGAGGGGGAACCATTTTAGGTCTGGATACACCTGACCTCCTGAGAAGGGGAAGTTACTGGAGGTGATAACAGTCTGATTGAGATTCTTGCTGAAGTCTCCTGTCATCTAGAGTTTATAATTGAAAGGGGAATTTGGCCCTCTATCTCAAGAGGGTTGTAAGCTCAAACTAAATTTTCCAACAAATCCCCTAAGTTCTGCAGAGCTCCAGTGTAAGAGCTGGGGAATTTGTCAGCTAGCTCACTGAAGTGAAAAAAAGAAAAAAAGAAAAAAAAAAAGAAAAAAGAAAAAGAAGAAGGGGTTTTAATAAATAAAATACAAACCAGAGTAATAAAATAAGCATGGTAGATTCAGTGTTATTTGTTTTTATATTAATTTTACGCTGCCCCCACAAATTCAATATACCACAGCTTTGTATATTAAGAAAACATGTGCAACATGGAAAGTATTAAGGAAGTGTTGTAGGGATTGCGTTAGAGGAGGGTCGTTACTTCTGGCTGTCTGAGAAGCTGTCTGGAGTCAAGGAATGTGTGTGACAGCTGATTAAGGCCACAGAAGTAATTAGCAAGGCAACCGTTAACAACACTGCATGTCAATGCACATCTTTAGGTTAAGGAGTTAATTGCCTCTCTCAGAACTGTGGTTTCAAGACTTCTGTAGACCTGGGAAGAAAACCCAGTGGCAGTTTGCACTTGATCCACATTTTTCAAAATTCATTGCACAAGTACAAAGGCTAGACACGTCTCCTTTTAATGCCTGCTGAGCATTTTAATGTTGAGGTAAATGGCTAATTCTGTGAAGAACGAGGTAGCCATGAACTACGCAAGTGTTTACCTCCCCTGTTGGCTACAACGTTTTGTTTTCAGGGAAGCTTTTCCTTGATTTATGAAGTGTAGTTCTCCAAGAGTTCAAGTGCACGTACAGCACAGCACCTTCCACTGAAGTGTTGATGTGCAGCATCCCCTTCAAACTGCTGTCCCACCCCTGGAAACAAGCACTTGCCATTCCTCCTGTTAAATCATCCTCTTCCCACCCCTTACCTGGAAGTCTGAAGGAATAAATATGGTCTAAAAATTAATAGATCGACATTTTATAGGCTGAAGGAAGAGAAAGACCTCTTATTGAAAATGCTTTGTGTGTCTTCATTTCATCTACATGTGAGAAGCTGGAGCACCTCTGCTTGGCAGCACTGCCCAGACCCACCCTGGGGGGCACTTGGACGCCCTCCAGTCTGGCAGGTGCTGCCCAGAGAGCTGTGCTGGGGGGCCTGGGTCCTCCCAGTGGCCTGATCTCCCACCTGAACCCCAGGTTGCCCACACTAAACACAAGCCACTGCTCTTCAGCTAAAACACTGAAGTGTCACCCCATAAGAAAACTAGGTGGTCTTTCACAAGAGGAGGTCCCAGGCCATTTCCAGCTTTCAGAGATCCTCCGGAGCTGTCCCCAGCCAGACCGTGGAAATGAGGGGTGAGACACGGATACTCTCCAGACAAGACATACCCACACAAGGCAACTGCTACCTACTGTCCCCCACTGGCACTGCTGGCAGGACTGCGCTGTGCTAACCCAAACTTGGGGTGCACAGGTATTGCTCACTGCTCTGCAGTCCGTAGGCAAATTAAAACGGACAGAAGTCCCAAGTGAACAGAGGAAAAATAAACATTTGTCCAGGTCAGCCGCTCTGATCTGCTCACGTTTTACTCAGCTCCCCATGCTCTGCAAGCCAGTGTGATACATGATAGACATAATCTATAACCAAGTGGGTCTTTTTCTGTCGATAACATGCAGGCACAGCCAATCCTAACTTGGCTGAGGCCAGCTGGCTCTGGGTGAAGCCCTACCTTCAGCCAGCCCTGAGTAAATTACCTTCCCTTCTAGCTCTGGGAGCTCAAACACCGATCTATGGCCCTGCGCTGCCCCACCAGCTCGCAGCCTGGGAGGCAGCCGGTGCAGGGCGAGCCAACACACTCACTCAGTGCCTGGGGAGAACTGGTCTTTTCAGATGATAGATGCTGGGAGCGATGGCCGTGGCTGTGGGCACTTTGTGTCCCTGCCAATAGCTGCGTAACACAACTATGAGCTCTTGCAAGAATTAGGCACCAGTAGGTTTAAACAATAGGCAAGGTCCTTCGTGACCTCAGCTAAATCTTTAACCTGAGAAAAGGAGAGCAGCTTTGGTTTGCACAAGCACCTACAGATTCAGATGTTTATTTCAGGTTGGGTTTTTTTTTAACAGCTGGGCTTGTCTTCTCTAGATATGAGTTTTTCTTGAGATATTCTGCATTTAATTATCAGCTGGGATGGAAAGCTTGCAAGCACAGCTGTTATTGCAACATTTCAGTGCTTTGACTTTCAGGCCCAGATGGAATGAACTGTGCAAAAATGAGAAATCAAGAGTAAAGCAAACTTTCTCAAACTTTCAAAACAACTCGATGTGAGAAACAGGCTGGGATGGATTCAGCGCGCACACGGACTGGCTGAGGTGCTGCAGCGATGAGTCATGGCACTACACTGACATGACACCATGCTGTGGTACTCTGCCTCTGCAGAAACGCCAAGGGAAAGGGCTCCTCTGCAACGTGCGGCTCGGAGCCATGGCCTGCCGTGATTGTCTCTGTGGGGCTGGGTGAGGGTTTGGCTCTGCCCTTATTTGGTCAAATAGCCTTAATTCTTTTCATGGCTGGACCCCATCACAGATAATGGTGGTGTTTGCAGAAGGAGGTATTTGGCAACTGAGTGTAGACATAGGGGACAGTACGGGCTCCTTGGCTTGGTTGCTGAAGCGGTGCCATGACCGCCACTGCAGGCAGGCGTGTGTGTGTGTGTGTGTGTGTGTACATGTGTCCTCCTGTTCCCACAATGTCCAACAGGTTGGACCCTCTCTAAGAAGGTGACTACAAAGTACAAGCATGTGCTCAGATGCAACTTCTCCTCTTACTTGCTGCTGAAACACTGTTTCATGACCTTATAAAGTTTAAAAGCTTTTGTTTGGGGGAAGAGAGCTAAAATAGGACACCTGCCTCAGAGGTTTCTTCCTTTGCTTACCCTTGACATTACCTCTCGAAAATGAGAAGAGCACTTGGGCACTGTGAGGGTGCAGTTAGGGTCCTTCCCGGTGGCCGGGTTGTCCTGGGCGCTCAGCATGGCAGAGGCCACCCGTACAGCAAACAGAGACCTGCCCGCATTCACAGCCCAGGCCAGCAGCTTTTGTTTCACATGCAAAGCTCATAGACAGGGTATTCCTCCTTCATGCCCATCCTTTCATCAGCTCCAGCTGCTGCCCCCGGCCAGCTGTCGGGCTGTGCCAGAGGTGCCAACGCTGCCAGGTCTGGATTTGCAAGCCAGTGGGGAAGGTGGTGCTGCTGATGGTTTTGGTGCCATCCTTCACCCGCAGTGAGCTTGTCCCAGGCATTCCCGGTCTGTGTTGGTATTTCAGGATCTGGGGGGCTTCCCTTTCCCACCCCCTCTTTGGGGCACCTGCCCAGCTGGCACTGCCTACCCCCATGCTGGGACAAGATCCGTCTCTCCGGCAGCACTCGTGTCCTCGCTGCAGCGGAGGGAAGTGCTCTGGACCAATGCGGAGAGGCTGATGATGGGGCTCACCTCCCCTCATGCCAACCCGTTAAAAACCAGGCATCTATTTATGGTCTCCATTTCTGGCAGTCCTGCTCCCCACATGCCCACCACCCCCACCTTGTTTCCCACCTCTACCGCCAGCACGACTGGCCTCACAGCAAGCCGAAGGAAGGAATTGGTTTGGATTTAAAAGACACGTTTTTTGCCAGGTTGGTGTTAACTCATTTCTCTTCCTGGATCCGGGTGGCAGCAGGGCTCGCGGGGCATTGCCAGGGCAGGAAGGAGCAGCTGCAGGGCTGGGAAGGCAAGAAGGCAGCACTGCCACAGGGCTGTTTAAGGCACGCGTGCGAGCGGTTTAAGGCACGCTTCTGCGCTCACCGGCACGGTGGCATGGCAGGAGCTGCCCTCCAAAAGTGTCTTCTCTCCCTCTTAATGCAGAGGGAGCCCAGATGGCTGGCTGACACCAGAGCTTTAACTCTTACCCAGGTGGAATTAAGCAAGGTTAACCTCACCTCTGATGGCTTTCTAAGGCCACGAAAAAGGTGGCGGCAGAGAAGGATTTGAATCTAGATTTCCGTGGCTCGTGCCCTAACGCCTGGACAATCTTTCCTCTCTGGGGGCAGGCATCTGAGAGCCAGGTTCTCAATAATCAAACACCATGACAGCAGAGAGAGCCTCAAGCGCTTTTTCCTCTCAGAATTAATCAGATTATTTCCTCAGGATAATATTTTATTAATGTAACTGTAACCCATTCCATTAATACCTTTATTTACGAGCAGCTGCCTGTCACGGGCTTATGCCGCTGTGCACTGGCTGGCAAGGTTCAGTACCTGACCCCAGTCAGTAGCATCAGTAACGGTTTTCCAGTTGTCTTCATGCTAATCCTGAATGAAGTCCAGGTCTACCTATTTCCTTGTCAGCTGGTTACAGGGAAGGGGAAGGGTGTTCTGGCTCCTTTTGGGGGGCCAAAGAATCCAGTCTACAGCTTAAAGGAGTGGATTTCTAGGAAGGCAGGATTTCAGACAGCTTTGTGGAACCCTCCCTGTTGCCTGTGCAAGAAAATAATCTCTTTGGCTGGCTCATCCCGCATTAGCTTTGTGATTCATCCCCCAGACTCTTGAGCCAGGGCCGACCATACTTCATTAGTGCACTGAGCCCTGTTGCACCTGCCACATACATGTTATTAGGTCACTGCTGATTAAATAATTCAGTATCTCTGAAATGACAGTCCTCAAAAAAGTGGGTTATGTGCTGAGGCCAATCCTGTTTGCCTCAAGGAAGGCTGATGGTACTGGCCAACATTGTTGGGTTGAGAGAGATTTTTGATGGAGAAGGAGTTGCAGTAACAGGCTGGCTGTCAGAAAGAGAGGCTGTGATTTCTCTGCCCCCAAAGTGTTTTCAGAAAAAAGATCATCACTCTCCTGCCTCTCCAGGGCACAGAAATAAGAATTCAGTTTCATGAATCTTCCCCATAGAAACACTCAGCTAAATAATTATGATAGGCTGCTGCCTAAACATGAAATATATGCAGGCTACAATACATAAGCAAAATACAGCAAGGAATGTCTTCTAATTTCTTTTATAAAGCTGGATATGGTGGTTAATACAGGTGTGATGTTCCCATTTCTAATGAGACAATATTGACCTGGTATTAATCACAGAATCACAGACTGGTTGAGGCTGGAAGGGACCTCTGGAGATCACCTGGTCCACCCCCCCCTGCTCAAGCAGGGACACTTAGAGCTGGTTGCCCAGGACCATGTCCAAGTGGCTTTTGAACATCTCCAAGGATGGAGACTCCACAACCTCCCTGGACAACCTGTGCCAGGGCTCGGTCACCCTCACAGTGAAAAAGTGTTTCCTGATGTTCAGAGGGAACGTCCTGTGTTTCAGTTTGTGCCCATCACCTCTGGTCCCATCACTGGGCACCTAATAGTCCCAAACACTCTGACAGTCTTCTCTGAGAAGGTAAGTCTTGGTGCTAGAGCAAAATACAGCTCATGTATGTTTACTCCTTTATGGTGGGCTCTTGGAAGTCACAATTACTGAACCCTCCACTGGTAGAAGGACCTCTAGAAGAGAAGCTGGAAATGCTCCTTCTATTTATAGCAACAGGATCTCCACATCCAGGCATGTCAGTCTGGCAGCTTTCATGCTCTGCACTTGATACCAGAAACAGGACAGGTTTGAGTAAAATATTAACCATTTTGACAGTTCAGATATTTTGATTTAGAAGAAATAAAAACTGTGCAAATTAATGACGTACTCCCTGAAACTTTTAAAATTTGTTTTGAAGAATGACAAAGATAACACCAAAGCTGTTTGAGCTTTTTTTATATGGCTATTACTTACACATTGGATACAATGCTTTAGGATGGCAGCAATGCTGTTACATCTGTATTGACAGCTAAAGACCACTGCTGCCTATTTGCTCTCTCCGAGTATTGACTGTATTTCTTAAAGCTCCAGCTGCTGGAAGCAAGGGATTAAAAAAAAAGTAAGCTTAGCTTTAATTCTCAAAAATCTGGGGTCAAGCATTAAAAAGGTGCCCTGAATAAAGATTCAGGAGCCAGAAGTCACATTAAACAAACTTTCCATTTCATTTTTAGTTCTCTCTGAATTTAAGGCCACCTTGTGATTTTGAAAGCAGGATTCATGAATTTCAGTCACTGGGGCTTGTAACACCTTGGCCAACACGACACAGGGAAAGTGAAAATCAAACCCTTCTAGATAAAGTTGGTTTTCCTACTAATTTCTTAAGTCCCTGAAGAACTTCTAAAATTTAATTTATTTTTACCACTTGTGATGTGTATTGACTTTTGCATTTCACTCAACTTGGACAATGAAAACAGATCAGTCTTTCTGAGTACTGCGGCTACTGCGACCTGCAGAATTACTGCTTTAAAACTTCAGCACCTACCTACAGCAAACTTACACATGCAGCAAGCAAATTCACGTTCCCCTATGTCACCCATAATGCATAATGAAACTATTGCTGCAAAACAACAGCTACTAACACATACAGCTAGGTTCAGGATTAACGTAAATAACTTGTGCCCTTCTAACAGATGAGAGGATTATATGGTATCCTATTGTGTAGGCAGTAAATAATCAACCTGATTTCTTTTAGACAAAAGCTAAATTTGAGGCCTGAACTATTACTTCTTCCCTAATGATGACAGCTGCATAAGGCAAAATGTGCAGTGATGTCTGAGCACAAAAATGACAGCAACTCTCAACAGGCTTTGCAAAACTCGGAGGAGCAATAAATACTCCCATTTAAGGGAAATAAAAATTTAGATATTTATTAATTTTATTAGAACTAATTTTGATATCTCACTCCTCTCCTGCCTTTGATCCTGCTTCTTCTTCTTGAGACTAAATAGATGAGACTGCTAAGAAGACACCTCAGGATGTAAAATTACCTGAAAAATTGTCCTTCTCCCTGGGAGCTTTCCAAGCCCAGGCTCAGAGTTACCATTACCATAAGCTGCAGAGCAACTCCTGAGCTTGGGATTTGCATTCTCAGGAGATGCACACAGCGATGCTGTTATCTGAGAGAGTGGAAATCAAAGCATACAAGGTCAGAGGACAATTTTTATCTGTCTGAAGGGACACCTTTTTTTAGCACTGTTTTTCACGGAGATACAGGCTCCCAGTCAGCTAAGACCTGAGGTTTTCTCTCCAGCTCATGCAGAAACTTTTCCATGCAGTTCTCTGAGAAATGCACGGTTACAGAGCGCACCTCTATGGGGCAGGGTGGCTCACACATGCTTCTGATGATTTAAAAAAAAATTACAACTTTCAAATGATGCCTCAGGTTTGACGCAAGCATCGAGAAAAGAGAGTGAGAGACAGAGATTCACACCTTCTTTTACTGACTTGTACAGTGTTACTTACAAATCTCAAGCCACTAGGATGATGCCACCCTTCCAGGACGCCAGCTGATGTTTGCAGTGCTGCCAGCTAGAGAAAAAAAAAAAAGTATAAACTCCTGGGCGTCATGATGTGGTATTTTACAGAGTCACTGCTTTAGAAATGAGGTGACAACAAACTGGCTTCAGTTTCAGCTACCCTATTTCAAAAAAACGATAAAAGGAAGGAGAAAAGTCCCAGAGAGAGGCAGCAAAACCAACTAGAGACAAAGAAATGTCTGGAAAAAGACAGGCTGAAAACATGGGAATTCCTGTGTCTATACTGGAGAAAAATAACACAGGAAATGATTAAATAAAACCCCATATCAAATAATGAATAGCAAATGGAAGCAGAAGCTTCTGTAAATACATTTGTATAGAGGTTATACTGCTGAGTGTGTATTACAGGTATTCCTCTGTCTCGATTTATAGAAGAGAGAAAATGCTGTGTTCAAAAGTGAGGCAGATGCTGGCCTTGAGCCAACTGCAGCAGTCCATGTTTCTGGGTCCAGAGATGCCAGAAGAAACACCAGCATGTCAGCCAAGGCAGTGGTCATCCAAAGTATTTACTGAACCATTTTTGACAACTTTGGGGTTCTTCCCTTTTCCTCCAACACTTTCTGGCACTGCCCAACATCAGAGTGACATCCTGGATGAGATGGGCCAACCCGGAGCAACAGCTCCACATGTTCTGCATTAGTGTCGCTATTAGTCTCAAATATTATTTCTGTAACTTTTCCCAAACTCCGTCAAGCACCCTTGGGTTTCTCTGCTCAAAAGTTTGAGCCGAGTGCAGGTTTCCACAGACCATTTCAATATCCAGCTTGCAAAGCTTCAAGTCCACAATGAGACAATCTCCACCCAGCCGATATATCACGAAGAGGCCCCCGTGCTTCATCGCCTGCAGCCAAAGCCACCTCCAGAATCAACCAAACCAGAGCAGAGTTGTAAACTCAACCATACATTTGTATGTGGGAGCAAAAGCATGCTGAGGCCCCCAGGCTATGGGCTGAAAGCAGGACCAGCCGGTAAGCACCTGCACTCTGCTCAGTCTTTCCAGTTTGTGCAAAACCAAGCAATTGGAGGGTGCCAGACAAATTTAGAAAACCAGGCGATGAATCAAACTAGAAGGAAGAGTAAGAAAGTATGGCTGAGGGTCCAACCCATTAAAATATGCATTAAGCTAAGCTAGCTTCATAACTAAGGTGGGGTAAATCAAACTGCATTTTATTTCCTCAAATTAGAGCTTACCCATGGTGGTAAACTCGGAGCAGGAGGAAGACACTGCTGGCCTGCTGCTGCCTCAGCCCCTGCGGTCCAGCACTAGCCCTTCTACCTGCCACACTTGACACAAACACCCATTACTTGTTTACTCTCATTTTGCCATAGCTCCATGTGCACTTAATGGCCAGCTCTAGTTGGAGCATGATATACCTGCAGCAGCAGTTTGGAAGGCTGTAAGAATAAATGTACATGCTTAAAAATATATGTTACTATTTGCACTAATGTGGGTGATTGGAGTGAACAGGTTGGGGTGAAACATGAAGGCCAGTTCCAAACCAGAGCCCCCTAAAAGTCCTGGGATGCCTGGATTGGAGTTCCTGACTGAGGATTTTTGCAGTAACAAATTCCGAAAGCGCAGTCCTGAAGAGGCATCTGCTGAGTAACACAATCACCAGATATCTGGAGAGCAATCAAAGCAACAGCTTTTTTTTTTTTTTTTTTTTTTTTTTTGTGGATTTTGTTTTGTAGTAA
>JANHGO010002107.1:0-31326 GCA_024606505.1 Aquila spilogaster
AACACTGCCAGGGATGGGGCAGCCACAACCTCTCTGGGCAACCTGTGCCAGTGCCTCACCACCCTCACAGTGAAGAAATTGTCTGAGCATTTTAGTAATGTGCTGCAAATGCTTCTTTTTTCTTCCTTCTTTTTTTTTTTTTTTTTTAATGGTTCTTGGAACTGCCTAGGAATATGATACAAATAATAAGGCATTTTTAAAGGGACTTAGTAGAAACCTCCTGCTCTCTGCTGAGGATGGATGCTCCTCTGCTGAGGATGGACAGACTGATGGGAGTGTTCCTGGGCTGCTAAATATGTTTCTCTTGTGGTGAAGCTTATCTGTAATTTGCAAGACAGCATTAGATTTTTGTATGCCACATAATTTCTAGTGCACAAATGAAGTTCCCTCACATGGGGATGAATGTCACCCTTGATTTTAAAGAGTATGTCAACATGGAGCAATGTTGGTTTTGACAGTTTTGTACTCTATGCTTTCTAGTTCACCACAGTAATACTTGTGTCTAATTGAGTGATTTGTATTTTAAATGTCCATTAGATGTGTGATCTTATCCCCTGTAAGACTTCAGATCATCTGAGTGACTCCCAAACTGAATGGCAAGCACATTGCCATTCTGATAGTTGAAGGCCTCAGAATATTGATCTTTCTAAGAGGAGGACTGAAACAGACCTCAAAATTTTACCAATTTCTGTGGTCCTAATTAATTAGAATGGAGATACGCAGGTAATCCTATAGATAATCCTCTAAAATTTTTTTCATTTTCCCTCCTCCTTCCCCCATTTGAATATCCCCAGCAATCTTATTTGAAAAGAACCTTACAACCAATTAACTGGCAGTGGATATGACCCTGATTAAAGTTTATGGTTTGGTCAAAGCTGGATACATACATGGTTCAATCTTAGCTTACAGAAGAGAAAGGGGGACATTTGGGACTGATAGCAGAATTTCAGTGCCATAAAGATGTGGTTGCTCCCATTACAGTCAGCAGAGCTCATATAATATTTGAAAGAGCCTTTAGAGCTCACAGTCAGGTATCTTAATATTGAACTGAATCCCATCCAGACTGTTTGGTTGTTACTGATTTTTCTTATATTTTAGTAATAATGACTTTTTTTAGAAGTTTGGATTTCATTCTAGATACCAATTTGGTAATGGTTTTAATGTTAACTTTTATATACTACTTAATATTAAGTCTGCCTCTTCCGCTAACTTTTAATTACTTCTAGCTTTCTTTTTATCAACAGCCAATTATTCTGACTCTTTACTTTGGTCCTTAATCATTTCATTTATGGCTGACTGCAACTGGCTAGGACTTTTTGAGCCAAAAAACTGATTTGTGTCTTACCCAAGACTTTGCATCTTTGCTATCTCCAAGGAGCCACAATCACTTAAAGTGGTTTCTGCCTTATTTTACTCGTGTACTATCCCAACGAAGCAATCCTTGTTTGCTTTGTCAGTTATTCTGATGTCTGGGGAATCAATCTGTACAGTTTCATCTTGCATTTATCTTGTTCTACGTGAAGTATAAGTTTTGCAGAAAGGAAACACATTAATTTGTCTTTGAACACTTGTGGCATTACTCATACTTGGTCAGTAATACATGAAAACAAGTGAGGACAAGGCAAAAGGATGATTGCTGGGGCATGCTCAAGGAATACTCACATTGTTTTCTCTAAAAGAGACACCACCAAAAGTTTGGTTGTTAAATTTGTTAGCATGTAACTGTTTCCTCTTTGACACCATGTACATTAGATGTACTGACGAGATGCTGACCTAATTTGGATGGTTTATGATTTCTTTTGCTCACGCTCTGTTATTGAAATGAATGATTGTTTTGCTCCGCTTTGTTTCTGTTGTTCTGCGGGTTCGTGACTTGCTCTGCTTCTCAGATCTTATCTTCTTGAAATAATTGTCTTCATAAATTTTGTCCTGCCTGTTAACCATGTGTGCTTATTTACATGGAAAGGGTATTTTATACATTTTACAGGACTTAAATAAACAGCCCTAATCTTCTAACAATTGTGTTTTAAAGTCAACACCGGAATTACATTTTTACCTAAATCGTATATTTCAATGCCAACCATTGACATTATCTCCTCAAAATGTTGTGGTTTTTCACACAGTTGACAACAAACTGTTTATTAATGCCATGTCCAAGTTGCCCCATCTGGTTTTAATCTGCTCTCTTCACCTTTAGGTGTTGGGTGATGGACTTGATCAGGAGGCACGGTCGCTTTATAAGTAAGGCCTCAGTGTGGGGATTTGGCAGGGCTTGTACGTCTCTGCTTTTTGGTTCCTAAACAAGGTAGCACAGGAGTGCCTGTCACCTGCAAGCCCTTGGGCTTCAGTAACCCCTGACCAGTGAGTCCGTATCCATACCTCCACCTCTGTTTCTACATTTTGCGACTCCTCGTAACCAGTGCTCTCCTGGGGTTCTGGGGAGGGAGGGCGGCCTGGCACGGTCCCTTCCCTTTCGTGCTTCTAAAAACTCCCCAGAGAGTTCCCTCAGCTCCCAGCGCTGTCTACAGTCCCTGCCTAGAACCTCCAGGTGGTTCATCAACCACCTTTAGACCATGGATTTACTTGTGATGAAAGAGATAAGAAGCCACGTAGAAATCATCTCCCGACAGGGAGATGTTTCACCGCCTTCTCCCATGACTCCAAACCACATCCTTTTTTCCCCCCTTCTTCCTTGATGCTGTTAACAACTGCTTTTTTGTTTGTTTTGCTCTTAACTCTGCAATAGGGAACTCACAGGAGAAATGCAAGTAAAACCAAAACGTTTGCAGTTGGAAATACTCTACTTGCTAATGGACTGCTTTGCTCTTTGGTCTCCAGTTCTCATGTCTTTTGTGGTTCTCACGTCTTCAGTATCTAAGAACCTCCGATGAATTTATTAATTTGTCTGTGTACTGATCTCTGTGCTCTTGTTTAAATAAGCCGCAGTTGACACAGTCAAATGGAGGCAAGCGTTTATATAAATAGATTTGTGCCTCCCTGGTTGTGAGACGGGACGAGTGCCAGCGCCGCCTCTGATGTGGGACAGTGCAGTCAGTCCTCAGGGTGCTCTGGCTTATTCTCGGCTGCCTCCCAGCTGATGGAAAGAGCAAATCTTGGAGAGGTTCCAGCCCTGCCCTGCCACCCCGCCAACATAAAGCTGCTCTGCTCTTCAGCCCTGGCTCATGGGGCAGCCCTGGCGGGACCAGCTCAAACGGGCCATGGCATTAGACTTCACATTGGTGGTATTTGTAAGATTTGCCTCCTGTTTTGTAGTAGCCCACGTGGATGTCTGCTGTGCAGTCTGGTCTCCTGTTTTTACAGCTGTTTTCTATGAATTTTCTCAGGGTTTTATTGATGGGTCATTTTTGTTTGTTATCTGAGCCTCCATTTGGTTCTATAATATGACGATATGAGTAACTTTCTGTGGAAACTGTGATGTACATTTGCTTGAAGCCTGATCCCAGTACCTCCTTTGCTGCTTCTGCTGTTGATCAGCCACTAAAACTAAAAACTTAAGAACCCTCCCTAAAACTAAGAACTACTTTCAGTTCAAATCCAAAACACAAGCAGTTTTTCATAAAACTATTAACTACTGAGTCCTGTTTCTGCCTTTTGCTCCTTGAATTAAAAGGTGCTGATATCCAAGTGAATGTGTTTTACTATTTGTAATAATAATATGTAATACCAATGATTCTCATCCGTTAGGGAGTATAGACATTTTAGGATTGCCAAGATCTTTCATACATAATGTCACCATCAGAGAATGCTGCTATTGTTTCTTTATCTCTGTACTTCATCTGCTGACTTAACACAGTCCACATTGTAACTCATTTGCTAATAAAGAATTTAGCTCATATTACTTTCCATCCAAGATACCACAGTGACTTCTAATATAGCAACATATCTGTTTTCAGGTTGCTTTGTTCTCTTTTGTTCAAATCCAAAATATCCCATAGGTTTCTTGGTACAAAATGATACTGTGATAGAGGCAATACTTTTTCCCTCCAAAGTAATTTCTGATATTTTCACTGAGTCTTTGGACTTAATGTTCATTAATCTTTTTGAGTGTTTTTAATATTCTCCACCTTCAGCATTCTAGTGAAGGTGTATTGTATGGTTTATTCAGGCAGCCTGAGTATGCATTAAAGATGCTATGGTTCTCTTCCTGGTACTTCAGTATGCAGTTTGTTTGGCTGTTTGGGTTTTGTTTTTTTTTTTTGTTCAAGCAAACTTATTATAATGCCTCTAGCAAATTACTTATTCTATAAAAGATAAGGAAATAATGTAAGAATACATAGC
This sequence comes from Aquila spilogaster, assembly GCA_024606505.1. Classification (NCBI taxonomy): domain Eukaryota; kingdom Metazoa; phylum Chordata; class Aves; order Accipitriformes; family Accipitridae; genus Aquila; species Aquila spilogaster. Next base: position 4,300 of record JANHGO010002107.1, read on the forward strand.
ATTGCAGAAAGTTATATAATGAAATGTTGGTGCTTTTTTTTATTTCTTTCTTGAGGTGCTGAATACATTTGGGAAGTTAAAGCAAGAAGGATATATAGCCTCTTTTCCTACTTTTACGTTCCTCCTTCTGTTGAAACAGTCTGTGAGTTGTACCTTTCCCTCTGAATAGGCGCACACGTATCACATCGAGTCTGTTAGTTCATCTGGATTTCAGTGCGTAAGACTTCCTTTTTGGATTTAGGGAGTGTCACTTGATGCAGGAAAGATGCTTGTTATGCATCATAGAAAACACATTACAACTTACGACAGCTACTGTCTGGCCTAGGTGAGTCTTCATACTGCTATTTGAACAATGGTGCAATAATATCCTTTGGTAGAAACCCCTGGAAAAATTCCTCCCCTGCATGGCAAGCACTGAAGTCCTTCAGTGAAACAGTGAGACTTATTGAGGCTTGGTGTACGGAAAGGGGCACATCTTTAGATTGCTGATTTTTCCAAGCCCTTTTCATTGAATGAATGAATTTTAATAATGCTAAAAGAGCAAGACAGTGGACTTAGAAGACAAATACGAATGTGACCGAAGATGATGTTTCTACTTAAAAGACTCAGATCTTCATACACAGAACCCCAGAACTCATTCAAATTCTTGCTTAGTATGGAGTATTTTAAATTTTTCCTTTTCCTATTAGAAGAAGAAGGGAAATACTAGGGAGCTGTGTGCCGTGTTAGTATCTTAGGATTATGGAGACGCAAGCAGACCAGAGCAGTTTCTGATTTATGCTGCCTTGTGTTGATCCTCTACAGCTCATTTCCTAGCAGCAGATAGCCAGAGTAGAAAAGCTAGCTAAGCCAGGGGTGGAAATGGAAATGTCAGAAGACAGGCTCTGCGCTTCTGGAAGATCTTTTAGTCAGAGCAGCTCTGCGCTGACAGGTCCATCCGCTTTGCATCTCTCCAGTGTCAGGAGGGAGACAAGACAGAAACCCACACAAATCCAGAATTGAGACTTCTGCATTTTGGCTCCATCCTCTTCTCTCTGCTGACTGACAAAAACTCTGTGATTTCTTATTCCGGCTATAGGCATTCAGGGGCGGATGTCTGGAAGCTTGTACTAAATGGACTGGCAACCCCTTAGTTTGAGGTTAAGCATGCACAAAACTGAATTGTTTCTTCCTTCCTGCAAGTTGCTGCTTGCCCTGTTGGCAGGGCATGGAGGAAAGCTAGCCGTGCTTTTGCTGCCGCCTCTCTACTTTGTGGAGAGCAGAACTTAAGAATTTGCCAATCTGAGGACAAAAAACACTATCTAAAGCACTGTCCTTTAAACTATTGGAGTTTTGTAACCAGATCAACTGGCTCATCTTGAAATCTCGGACGCAGTTTTTAGGAAGGTGTTATGTAGCTCCTTCTAGGATCACTTTATTAAAAATTAAAATACATTTCTGACAATCTATTTAAAATATATATTAAAAAAAACCCCTAACCATAGAATTTCTTTTATAAGCATTTTCCAAGCAAAAATCTCTATGTACATAGCTGTTGTTATTTTTGCTAAGCCACAGAATTTAATATTTCAGTCTTAGTTAATATACTACAGAAATATTTACTTGGAGACATGATTCATTCTGACTAATGGGATCAAGCTAATTCAGACCAAAGCTGAATAAAGAAATAAATTTAAAATTGTTTGGGGTTTGGTTTTGTTTTGGGTTTTTTTTTTTTTTTTTTTGGTTTGGTTTGGGTTTTTTGTTTGTTTGTTTTAGAATGGTAGAATGCCCTGTGTGAAGTTAAGAGCAGATAGAAATTAAGATAGGGCAGAAGTGAATCTGACCTAAGCTGACCCATGTGGCTAGCACTGGTCTCACTAGCCAGTGGCCTGGAAAGGGTTGCAGTGGATCACATCCAGCTTATTGTTTGAGTACTCTTTTGTAGCTAATTAAATGAGAGATGATCATATATGTCAGTAGGAAATGGGGTTTTGAATCCTTGATGTTGCATCAGTAAGTGTTTTAACAGCTCTGCAGTTGTCTTAATTTTAAAACCTTGAAGTACCTCCTCGAAAGCCAATCAAGTGTAAAACCATATAAAGAAGTAACTCTGTTTCATGCAGCATTGTGGTTATTTGTTTTGATTAAAAACAAAAATGAAAGAATATCGATATTTTTCTCCACTAAGATGTTAGCCTGGCCTCTTAGCTGTTACGCACTGTGGAAAAAATCAGAGGTCACCTTTCCCGAGAGTTCTGCACACATCTGCAGATCCCGGAGGTGCTCAGAGCTACCAGCCTGCCACAGCCTGAAGAATGAGCTGGTCATAGCTCTTGGAGGTGATTTCTGTTTTTCTTAGTAGCCCAGGGCAGTCTCCTAGAGGCTGGATTTTAAAACCAGATCAAAAAATGGCTTCCTCAGTAGCAGCCTGATAAGTTATGAAGAAACCAAATGAAGAAGCAGCGTGGGATCAGATGGTTGCCCACAGCACCCACTCCTGGCTCCCCAGAAAACCTCCCTCGAAGTTGGACTCCTTGGAGCATTTCCATTTCAACCAGCCAGCTGATTCAAATGAAAAGTAGCTTTTATTATAATATTCCGAGTTATTCCTAGCAACAAGCTTTTGGGCTGGAAGTCATAAATGCGGTTTTTTTCTTTGGTGACTAAAAAGAAAAGTTCATATTTTTCCCCTGAAAATGTTAAGGAAAATTCCTGCTTTGAAATGAGATGCATCTAAAACGTGTGTGTAGACTGTGGGGACATCTGCTGGGTTGCTGGGAAATGACAGACTTCAAGAAGTGTATTGGTGGAAGGATTCAAGTGTGAATATGCCAAAAATTGTTAATATTGCAGCATTCTTTTGAGACTAAGAACTTCACATTTTACCTGCAAAGGAAACCAGGCACCCATATCACAGTGTTTCCGTGCTAATCGCTCTAGGAGAACACTTAAGACCCATATAAGCACATGCAGACATAACCCTCTTAATTTAAAAACTCTATATTTTGGTCGCACAAGAAAAATCTGTAGAAGAGGATAAATCTCTGGAAATTCCATGTAATCACGGGTGAGCCAAGAGAAGCTGGCACCCTGTGAGGCAGACCAGCTCAGTCAGCCCCGACCACATAACAGCCTTCCTGCGGCTTCGTGTGGTACCCTCAGGATGGAAACGCTTTTCTTGCAGCTGGAAATGAAAAACGGCTTTCCCTCCTGTCTACCAGCTCTTGCGGTGGCCGTCCGAGGACCAGCGGAGGAGCTTCGGTGATGGCATTGGCCCAGCCACACGTTGCCACATTGCAGAATCGTGGTCTGAAATGTAGCATCGGATTTCTCGGGTTTATTAAGATTAAGCAAAAATGCCATTAGAAAACTAAATCTGGCTTGAATCCAATAGTATATGCAGTCCTAAATTGTGCCAAAATTGTCAAATTCATAGACTTTGGTGGAATCGAGGAATGAATTCTGTTCCAGTACTTCAGTGTAGTCTTAATTAACTTACTAAGATTAAGGAAACTTTCATCTTATCAGTTGGAAAAGATGTGGCTGGGGAGATGGTAAGTATCTGTTCTGGCTATTTGGTCAAAATTACATTTAGCGTTCCATTTTCCTCGTGTACTTCCCTGTATATCTGTATAATCTGCTGCTTGCTGTCTGAAATCTTAAAATGTTTGAGGGGTTGGCACCATCCTCTAGGTTTGTGTTTGCAAAGTGCCTTTGCAGTGATGTTTTCTGCAGGCATGAGAACAAAATGAGGGGTGGAGGCATATGCATTTTAAACTCTTCTGCTGAAGTTTTCAGATGCCTTTGTACAGACAGAGGTCCAGATATTTAGACAACTAATATAATTTTCACAAATTCTGACCCCTTCTTGCCCCGCACTCCACGTTACTTACACTGAGCTCAAATCCTGTTTGCAGTCCAGTCAATGTCAATGATACTCTATAGCCCCTTTTCCTGCATCTATCATATTCCATTTGGAAACCTTGTTGGGTATCGATGGGTGGAAATTGCCAGGATAGATCAGGGTGAAAGTTGTTTCACAGCTGAGTCAATTTTGTTAATGCAAAAACAGTGCACCAGACATCTGGTTAGAATTATTTTTATTCCATCCCTAAGAATGAATGACTTAAATATGAAAAATATGGAGCAAAATATAGGCTCCCCTATAGTCTATATACTACCCCCATATAGTTTCTATACTTTTAGGCAAGAGCAAAGCTGAAAAAGCCAGGAGAAACTATTTTTGGTTTGCTAAGTTACGAATCCCCCCTGCCCTGGCGCATCTGTACTGTTTGCTATATAAATATATTTATGCTTTATCGTGAGTAACTTTAAGCGTTTGACCAAATGTTAAAAGGTAAAACAGTTGTAAGAATGCTTCAAAGAAGAAATTAATGATGCTTTCATATAATTGTTCATACAGTGGTGTTCTACAGCTATTATGAATTTAAAGATATTTAATTTAATTCACCTACTGCTTAGAGAAATAGATTAGTCCTAAATTATCCTAAGCGTGTTAGCTGTACACAGTGTAACTTTGCCTAATATGCTATTTGGTGATAGATGGAAAAGTAGAAATGAAAATAGGACGTATTAAACCAGTTACATTGTAAACTGATTATCCCAGGGTATTAGTTTCCATTAAACTTATAATAAATATCTTCTTTTTTTCCTAACTCAGGGGCGTGCCTCGCTAACATCTGAGAAACAACGTTTTGCCCATGAACATGGTGAAATGAAAAATCTGGAAGATATTGTTAAAGATATAAAACCGTCCGTGCTAATAGGTAATTTCTTTTACTTTAAAGCAATGACCTTATTCTTTGTTGGAAAAAAATGGGGATGTGGCTTTGTCTGAAGACAAGATCAAGTTCCTCTGAACAGAGTTTACCTTTGTGTGTTTTTAGAAAACACTAGGTGCATAATGGACTCTATTAAGCAACTAAACAATTAGTAACTATCCAAGCATGTAACACTGCTTTCACTCCAAGCCATCCGTTTCACAGCGGGAATAATCCAAGTTGGTTTAAACATCTGATGGGGAACCTTATCACCCTCCTAAATTACTTCTGATTTAATGTGGATGGTGTAATACAAATAACCTCAAACTTAGACTGAGAAAACTGAGCTAAGCACATGTAAAGCTGCGCAAATATGAGCACGCTGTAGCTGAATCTTCTTTTCCCTCGTATTTAGGTCCTTAGCCACCAGTCCTTTGTGCAGACCAAAACACAGATTTTACAAAGACTTTTTCTTTTATAAAAGCACCAGGATTTGGGGTCTCAGTAAAGGATTGCTCAGCTCTCTGCGGTTTGGTTATTATATTTCAGTGGCAGTTTCAGGAATGAACTGGAAGTGCTCTTAAATCATTTTTTTAATGTGTAAGACTTGAAAATCCATCTATCTGGCTAGTAAAATCATTCATCAGATGATGGAAAATCTGAAAAACCACAGTGAAAGTTATCCTACATTTTAAGAGCTACCTTTTCAACTATGCCTAGACCACATGGTCCTTGTTCAGTAAAATCTGCTTTTGACAATGATCACGAAGGAGGTAAATAAAGTTTGTCTTTTTCTATGCTCCATAAAGATGACTGCAAGACAGAGTCCAAGTAGTCTAGAGAATTTATTTCATAGAACACAAAGCTGAAAAAGCTAGTGGAACAGCAGAATAGATTGAATGATCTGTGATGTTTTCTAGATAAAGACTTGTGGATGCTTAGGGAATATTTGCTGTCATGAAATATGGATGTTTACTGTGTGTCATTTTTATATATAAATCTGTGCGGCACTTTCCCTCAAGGTCACTTTCTGCTATCCATACTGCATAACAAAGGCTCTTCCAACAGAAACTGCAATGAAAATGGATATTGGTGGTTTTTTAGTTTGGAGGACTAGTCATTCAGTATCTTCCCCTGGGCAGCAGCAGCAGTCATGGGGAAATATGTTGATACTCCTTTGCCCAGTGTTTTACTTAACTCTGTCTCAGCGAATCCTCATATACATTTCATCGCCTGTGATGGCTCAAGGAAAAACCTTAGTTTATCTTGACCAAATATAAGAAATTGCAATTTTAAAATGAAAACCAAAAAAAGAAATAGCTGGTGAGATTGTTCAGAGCATTTTGTTTTAACTTTATATCTGAAGATAGTTGTCATTCTTATTATTGGCTGTCCAGAAGGAGTTTTAGAAGACATTAAACATTTGGCAAATGCAGACTTAACCAGAAACTAAGGTGTATAACAGGCTGAGACAAGCGGGTCAAAATCATGAGTGCCATAACTGTTCATCAAACATACAGTGGCCCAGCTGGTCTAGCAGAGCTTTTGCATCTAAGCATCCTTGTTCATTCATAGAAGGTGAAGTACAGAGAGCTCAGATTTGCAAAAAATAGTAGTATGTGACAGAGATGTTCGAGCAAGAGATGTTTAAGCTTTGAGAGAAGTCACTGATTTGCATCAATTGAAGAGTCGCCTCTTTTGTTACCAAGGGATCAGAATAAAGGAGATTTGGCCAGAGGCAAAACCAGGTGGGTCTTAGACATCATTGGGCCCACAGTAAGCACCTAAACAGCACCTGAAGAGCCTGTTGTAGGGTGCTTGGGCTTTCAGTAGACCTCTTGGGAAAGCTCGATTTAAAACAATTCAAGGCATTTCAGTGGGGCACCCACCTCTCCCTATTGAGGGCATAGGCTGTGCTTGCAGATGTCTCTGTAAGACGATACCGTGCTTCACGTAGAAGCAGTCAGAAAATACTCCGAGAGACCTTTAAGAAATGTTAGTCCTGGAGCACGTATGACCTTCTAGCCAGCTCTGCGAGGTGAGGACCCCTTCCACCTCCCTCCAGGTACCTTGTGCTCTCCTCAGGCAGACACCAAGCTGTCCAGTGGGCAATGTTGGGATGCTTATTTGCGCATGAGTGACGAGAGGTTAGAGTACTGACCCAAGAGAGACCTTCTGCTGGCCCGGGTTTGAATCCGTTCCTTCTCCCGCAAGAGAGCGAACAACAGCTTTTTTTTGCTGTTGTTGAAATTCAGATAGCGTGTGGAAAGCAGAGCAGGGAGCCAGGCGCTGGGGGCTCTGAGCAAGGAGGCTACTTTCTCTACAAGCCAAGTGATAGGAGCCTCCCTGGACATAAAGATCCTTGGGTTTACTCCAAGGTCTGTTTATCTGTTTTTCACTGAAGGCGTGGAGAGCAAGGACCTGATCCTTGGATTCCCAGCTCTTGTAGGTTAGGCAGAAATACAGATGTATTGGCATCTCAAAAACATCACACACACACCCCTTTTTGGTTGTTAGTACAGGATGGAGAATAGAAAAGCATCTCTCGTGGGATGGAAAGGGATGTATTAAAAAAATTGTTGCCGTCAGGGAAGCCTTAGACTCAAAATTGGGATTCTTCATCAGCTGAGGCTGGAGATGACAGAACGATCAGCTGTAGAAGGCAGAGACTTTACTCGTCAAGTCAGAAAAAATTGAAATCTGGCACACTGGATTCGGGAGAAACTATCCAGTCTGTTGCATGAGACTTTAGGAGGCAGAGTTGTACCTTTCTCTTCCTTATTGGACTTACCTGCAGGTTAGGTGATACATATCTGTTTTATAAGGGCCTAAGAAAAGTGAAGTAAGAAATTCACCAAACTGTACAGGGGTGAGTAGGTTCTGCCTTATGTTAGGGATAATACTGAAGTGTCACTGTTGCAAAATCTTTTATACAAAACTTTATGTTAACCACATATTAGGAAAAAGGTTGAACTCCATTTTAAAGGAGGAGGTATGCAGTAAGAGGAGCTCTGTTCTTTAAAAGTGACATGCATGTCTTACCTTGAACTGATTGCATTTGTCTGCTTGTTATGTTTTTCTTCTTTAGGAGTTGCTGCAATTGGTGGTGCTTTTACTCAACAAATTCTTCAGGATATGGCTGCTTTAAACAAACGTCCTATTATTTTTGCTCTCAGCAATCCTACCAGCAAAGCAGAATGCACTGCTGAACAGTGCTACAAATATACAGAGGTAACCAAAGATTAACATCTCTCCAGTATATGCAGTGAAAAGTAAATCTGAAATTAAATATAAAATGGGAGGAAGACAGAGGGTGGAGTAGCAAGTACTAATCATGTCTCTGTGTGTAGGTAAAATTAGTTAAATTAAGTAACAGGTTTTTCAGATTTTATCAAGACGATTTCACTGGAGTCAATACATGCTTGCATCCTCATAAAAACATTTAATAGCTTTTTATTGGTGTCAGGCAAGAATCATAGACTTTATTATAACCAAAGCATCAGTAACCATCAATCATTAAAGCCTTATGCCTGTTTTTGAACTGTACCACTTTGTGTAATATAAACACGCAGTGGCACGCTTTTCATCTGAGATTTTATAAATACTCATTAGGGTAAGAAAATACTTCAGTACAGGAACTAGACTCTTTAAAATAATTCTTTATTAAAAACTGGGGTAATTGACTCCTTTTACAGAGATTTCTATTATGGAAACAAAGGTGAAAATTAAGAGAACTGTGCTTGCTTATTTATTATTGTATTATAAAAGTGCTAATAAACATGTTATCTTATAATTCAGTCTAGAATTTGGAATGCAGGGGTACTGGACTGTATGTGTTTCATAGTGGATTGTGTTTGGATTTCTTGTCAAATACAGGGCAGTTTGAATGACAGTTCACAGTGTTTAAAAGACAAATTTAGCATGCCCATTCTGCACTGCACAGTACACAATTACAGCGCAATGCAAGAGCCAGGGAAGCGGCTGACATGACGGGTTGGTTATAGTGGGTAATGACATCTGGTAGGCAGAGCAAAAGACGCACTGAAGTATTTGATCTGTCACCAAAACGTATAATAAGCCAGCCATGATAATACTGCATGACACCAAACTAAACAGAATATTCTTCTGAAGAGCTGAATAGCAACAGTGGCGTATTTTTAAATGCACATTTCCAGTTCTCTAAAATAGGCATAGATATTTCTGATACAAAGCGCCTCTGAAGTATTTAACAGTGACATTTATCACTTCAGCAGTGCTAGCATAAATAAAGGCTGGCTTTTCTTCCCCACCTAAATTTAGTGCTTAAGTTCGAGGGTGCTCCCTCCCCAGCACGCCAAGAGCCAGGGGCCTTTGGGCTGCGGACGTAGAGCCTGTGCAATGCCACTCCCCTCGTTAGTTCAAAACTGCATTGCCCGCTGTAGAAATTACTTCTCTCTCCCTGTGTATCGGGAATGATCTGGGGAGAACCTGGGTGGCAGTGCTGCAGGTGAGTCGCCCCAGAGGTGCCTCTTCTGCCGTCCTTGAATGGCACTCCATGGTGCCGGCGTCTGCTCCCGTCAGGCTGTTCCTCATCCCAGGGGAAGAGCGAGACTCCATCAGACGTGCAGCTCCCTTACAGCCCATCTCGCGGTACTCGTCATATCACAACTCTCAACATGCGCGCTACTGAATGACACCAGGCCTAACGTTCCCCTTAGCTAACGGCTTAAAATTAGCTAAATGAGCCCTGTCACCACGCCTGGGCCACCCCACAGGCTTCTGTTCCTCCCTGCAGCTGCCTGATGTGCGCTGCGTGCCAGCGTGGAGCTACGCCTGCCTTTGGGTCCTGCGAAGACGTTTAGAGGTCCCGTGTGAACTACAACATAAAATGAGTTAGAGCCAGTTCTCTTGTCCTCAGGCCAAGTGATATGGAGTGACTTGTATATGTACAGCTAAATTCTCTAATTCCCCCAAACAAGCTAGCTCTTCCATACTGCCTGCTGGGACCAGTCTATGCCTGGTGCCTGGGCTCTGGTGGCAACAGTGCTAATTAGCACTACTCAAAAATCTGCTGGGAAACATCCTAGTGGTTTATCAATGTGGGATGATCACACACCGGTACCTGAGTTGGTGTCCTCACCCTGCTCAGTATATTACAAAGAGGGGAGCCACAGGGTCGCAGAAGAGGAGGTCCCATCACCGACTTGTGCTATAGGTTGTTCCTGGGACAGAGCTTGCACCTTTGTCATTCTGTTGAGCTGTGGCATGGGCGCAGGGGCCTGAAGAGGGGATATTGGGAGGAACAGACAGCTTTGCCTGTCCTCACAGCTCCTCAGAAATTGCCACATCCAAAAATGCAACATTTAGTGGCCTTAGTGTCACTTTTGTGGATGACCTGCTGTTGGGAAAACATCCAGCAGCATCACCCGTTGTTACCATGACAGTATTGTCCACTTTGAGTTCTATAGCTCCAGGTGTATGCCTTCTTCCCATGTACCCTTCTTCTTCTGGCGTGGATGCACAAAGTGAATAACGAGTGCTGGCTTTCACTTTCTCCTCCTCTAAATTGTGCTGATAGCTCTTACCTGAATAAGGCAGCTGTTACTCTCTGACATCAGACAGTCAAGAGAATTGCCAGTGATCCCTAGGATCAGCATCCTGATGCTCTTGAGGCATATTCAGTTAAGTAGCTCTAACACCCTCTCAGAAAAGATATTAAATAGATGTAACCCAGCTTCCACAGTGGTAGATATTTAACAGGATGTGTGAAATACTTCAACAGCATCCTCACAACTAACATGCTTTCTTTGGCTTGTTACAATTTAGGGACGTGGCATTTTTGCCAGTGGAAGTCCTTTTGATCCCGTCACTCTTCCAAGCGGACAAACACTCTATCCTGGACAGGGTAACAATTCCTATGTGTTCCCGGGAGTTGCCCTTGGCGTTATTTCATGTGGACTGAAACATATTGGCGAGGACGTGTTCCTCACAACTGCTGAGGTATTGTATTAAAAATTATTTAAATTCCTTGATTTAGTAACTTGGTAATAATGAACAATTAAACAGAAATAGTTAAACAATTATCTTTTAAATTGGAAAAATAGTGCTTTCTGTGTAAGGTCTTTACTTGCAAGGTATGTTGTTTTTTATAAATTCTATTTGAACAAGTTATTTTTAAAAAGTTAATACTTGGTCCAAAGGTCATCTGACATAAACTTCACCTGTTGGTGAGGAAAAAATAGAAAGCCTTCAGTACTCTATTATCACAGGTGAATGCACATATATACATTTTGCATACGTGTGCACATAGGTTTGATTTTTAGATTGAAAGGAACTATATTTTGATGTTGGTAGCTTTGGGGTGACTTTTGTGGGTATTTTGCTTGCAAAAATTATTTGGATTTCTTTTAGCTTTTTAGCTCTTTTGCTATTTTTGAGTACAGCTGTTGGCACCATTTTTTGTGGACCTCCCTTGTCAACAGTCGGTGAAAGTGCTCCATCACGTTGTGGTTCCTTGCACCACAGTTTGACACAATTGCCATGGTATTCGGCCCATTTTCTTTCTTATCCTTTTCTGCATTGGTTCTTTTCTTTCTTCGGGCAATTTTTTTTGATCTTTGTTCTGACGTTATCCATCATGTGATCTCTCTTCCTTTACCTCCACTCAGTGGGCAAGAGATGAACAGAGAGCAAACACTTCTGGTTCTAGGAGTCATTCACCACCTACTTCCAGTGATGGTTCAAAATCTGACATCCACTGTCTTACAGTAGGACATTATAAATGCATAGGATTGTATCTTCAGGAAGTATGGGAGAAGAATCTGGACTTTATTACTTAAGAATCCCTTATTCAAACAAAATAAATTGCCAGCAGCGGTTGAAATCAAATGCGTAACACAATTTTTTTTTGTAATTTTCTTTTTTTACAAAACAGTAAGTCAATCTTTCTGTAGCTGTTTCTCACTTCAGAAAATTGTAACTTTCTGTGCTTTTCTGTGTCCAGCATCTTTGCTCCTCATCCACTATAGCATCATAGCACCCTTACCACTCCTTCCTCTGACCCTTTCCGTTTCACCCCCTTCCTTGCCCGATCCTGGAGTTCCTGCCTCCCCCGCTGCCGCTGTTGGTTCTGCTCTTGGCTGGCACCAAGAGCAACGTAATGAGCCTCACAGGACTCAGCTTCCTTCTGTTGAGTGATGTGCTCTCCAGTGATGCTCAAGCTCCTGGCTGCTCTGCTCCCAGGAGTGTGCTTCCAAGCTCACCCTGCTCAGAGAGCGCCCAGGCTCAGTACAGAGAGTCATCAGAGAGCCCTAAGCAGTGCATGGTGGTCTGGTCGTTAAAAGCCTGATGCTTTTTGGTTTTTTTTAAAGGGTATGGAAATAAGGCTAGCCTCAGTTTACCAGGTTAATTCTAATTAACCTAGATGCACTTCGGTGGCAATTTCTACCCAGTCCAGTTCATATAAATTACAATCCACAGAACTTCGTTAAAGTGCAGCATCCTGATCTTCAAAGAAGCTGTGTAAGCATGCTTGGAAATGCATGGGTAGTGTAGGTAGCACACAGAGGAAACCTCAAAGCAATGCAATTAGCAACTATTATAGAACAATTAAAAAAAAAAAAAAGAAGAAAAAAAAAATTACCCCAATTAGCAGAAGTGAGAATGCCTGACTCAACTCTTGCAGCTTCCCTAAGGGATATTGCATTCCAGGATTCTTGCTCCTTGTGTCCTCTTCATGGATTAAAGGGAAGAAAATGGCCCTTTACTATCGCTCGGAGGCAGCTGATAGGCAATGTGATCCTATGACCGGCAGTACATGACAGGAAGCTTTCTTAGAGGGTGAGCACTTGCACGCTGCCCTTGCTGGATTTCTGAAGGTTTTTTTTAAGGTGTGTACTATGGCATCTTTTAAAAAGTTTGCCAGCAGCTTGCCCTCTATAAGAAAGATATTCACAATTTCCATCTTTAAAATTAGTAAAAAGCCCAGACTGTCTCCACTGGCTTTAACCATCTTAGGAGGGCAATGATCCATCTCATAAGTCTTTGGATAATTATATCCTCCCTTTAAATCCTTCCCTGTAATTTCAGTTGGATATGGTGATCCTTGCTTGCTGGTCTAAACTGCTGTGTTAAACAGTTGTCTTATTTAATTCTAGAAGTTGCTTCATTTTGGTTTGGGTGAAATGGTTCCTATATATAGAGTGCTGATGGATGAAAGGTGACACGTATGTGGATTGACCGATGTTTCAAGTGGCAGTCTACTAAGTCAGAAAAAAATCTGTTCTGAACAAAGAAACTTAACTGAACAAAGAAACGTAACAGTCAGGGAAGTAAAATGGCATCAGAAATTGCGAGGAAGCTTTAACATTCTCTCTTGAGGTAGAGTTTCTCTCCTGATTCTTCTTTTTTGGTAAAGCTTTTGCTACGTAATTGCCATCCTCTAGTAAAATCCCTAGAAAAGTTTGACATGTAAAAATGTATTTTTTTTTTTCTTGCATAGAAAGTCTCTATTGGCGGGAAGATCAATGGATAGCTGCTCGCCTTACGGCTGGAGCTAAGAGCAGTCACATCTGGCCTCCCTGCCTGCGTGAGAGGCGGTGTGTGACTGGGGCTTGGGTGAGCTACAGCTGGTTACTGAGCAAGGCGACAACGGATGGATTTCGGAGGAGCCTTTGCCAGAAGAGGTGTCAGGGAAGGCCGGGAGGGCTACACAGGCCCTTAGCTGAAATTACAGTGCAAAGCAAAGGCAAAAGTGCTTTTTGTTTTGTTTTCTTGGCTTTTTTAATGGAAGGATAAAATCAGAATAGTTTTGTGTGGGTTTTAGAATAGTGGTTAGTATTCTCCATTTGAAATGGAAACACTCAAGATGCTGCAAAATGTAAAGCACCAAACCCATGCATTTTAGACAGAGGGACCTTCTCAGACTGTAGCAGTAGCTTACCTGAAAAAAGAAAGTATAAAAATTAAGCAGACCAGGCTGCATGCCTGCACCTCCTGTCTTCTTGCTTTGCCACTTCTCCAATTAAATCTGATAAAAGTCACAAATAGCTTATTGTAACTACAACAAATTCAACTTTCAGTGTTCTTTTCTCCCTGCCAAGTAAAATAGAATGTAACTTTGACTTTGGACGATAAATCTAAGGTACTGTAAGCTGTAATACCTCTTAATTGCAGGCAATTGCTCTGTGATGACAAGGGACATTACCTATTCTTCTAAGTCCTACCAAACACAACAAAAGGGACAGAAAATTATGAACTAATGAAATATTCTTGGCATGTGTGACCTACAGTTAAGTTAGTCCAGAAATAATGCTGTTAAATCCTTTCATTTTGGAGAATATGTCCTCCAAAAGCCAAGATGCCCCCACTTACTTTATGCCACTTGTCCTGTCTTGGCTGCCTTTCATTTAGGTTCTGCAATAAGGCTTAGCTAATTTCTCTGTTAAAAACTTGAATTAATTAATATTTAAAACATCAAAATAGCCATACTGGGTTGGACCCCAAATCCAAACAGCTCAGTATCTTCCTGTGAAAGTAATCAGTAGCAGAAGCTGAGGAAAGGAGGATAAATAAGGGGAAAACACAGAGTGATCCTTCTGCTGAAATGGCTTCTCAGCTTCTGGCAGCCCGTACTATACAGCCTTCCTGCACTGGGAGTTCTATCCCCCTATGGATTTCTCTTTCATAAATGAGCCTTGTGGCTTTTTAAACATGTTCGTACATTTGAACATCTTTTGGCAATTAGTGTCACAATTTAATTGAGTTCTGTGGAAAAGAACTCTCTTACGATTTTCTGCTGTCTGATGATTTGGGTTCCCTATAGTGCCATGAGAAATATTCACCTTCAGTTGTCTTTTGTATTTTCTTTCAGTCTTCTCTTTCCTCCTCCCAAGTCTATTCTATTATTTTTTGTCTCCTTGTACAAAAAATAAACTTTTGATCATCCTTATTATTCTTTATACCCCTTATGATTCTATCCCATTCTTGTTTGAAGTAGGTGGAGCAAAAATACACACTGCTCAAAGCAGCATTACATTGTGAATTTATGCATTGGTATAATTACATTTTCTGTGTCACCTCTTATTTTCTTAATAATTCCAAATGTTGATTCATTATTTTTTCCCCTGCCACTGAACTGATATTCTCAAGGAGCGTTTTTCAGAGACCACATGAAGGTGTGATTCTCTTTGAAAATGGTTGTTTCTGTGGTTTTGCATGGTTTTTAATGCAGTTACAGGAGTATGTCAGAAGAAATAGCATGGCATCTATACAGTTAAGCTTGCTACCTCTCCCATTTTGAGCACGGCCCAAATGTTTTGTGGCTTGCTTTCTATGAACCCCATCACAAACCAGAGTATCCTTCTCCTGAACCTTTTTTTTTCAGTGATGCATTACACTAACAGCAACTTGCTATTGATTTCTTCAGATTTCATCTTTTCAGCAGAGCCCCGTTAAACTGTTAACAGCAGAAATCTCATGTTGTAAGCTCCTCTTTACACATTTATATGCACATCTTGTTATATCAAAGGGCTGTGTATCACTTTTAAAGAACCTAGTTGCTATGATGGAAAGCAAAAACTAGATTTTACGTTGTCTTAGCTCCCCCTAGTGGGTTTTTATCTCTGCTGTATTTCTTAATATCAGATTAAAATGTAAACAAATAATTTTCCTTTACTCATTATACTCAATATGAGTATAATCTCCTGTTGTTTTTGTTAGCATTTCCACTCAGAATGGAAAAACTTACTAGACCTACCAGCATGCTGGGTAGATTGCAGAAGAGAACATTGTTTCCCTTTGAACCTGGAGTTACTATAGTGTTTGCTCTTTAATTCAAACTATTTACCTACTGCCAGAAAGGATGAATTGATGATAGCCAGGCATCTCTTCCGATGCAGTCCTAGTTGTTTGCAAGCAATGTACACAAGGTCGTATTTCCCGCACGCAACAAGGAACTGTAGGAAGCAGTTTGTGCTCTGTTTCAAGTATCTTCCTATTACATTCCCTCAAAAGTGCACCGCTTGCTTTCTCTTTGGGCCATGTTATCTGCTTCATTTCACAGTGTTTCCTGGACTTTCCTGGTGTTTTCAGAACCTCTTGATGGGTCACACAGGGCTCCACCAGACGCTATCCAGATCAGAGTTTTTCTTCCATCCACAGAGTACACCTACAGGTCGCATCACGCAGTAGTATCCCCACACTCCTGGGTCAGTCAGTGATTTGGTTCTAATCTTTTGTTATCTAAGCTGTAATTGCACAAAAATGTATCATTTCTCCTGCTGGGAACACTAAGGGTGCCTCTACGTTCCTCTCCTATTTTGCATCAGAATGATCTTCTGGAGCACATCTCCCTGGTGTCCCTACATACTGCACCTTGGCCCACAGTGTGGCATGGCCTTGGGAGGAGAGGGGGACTGGTTTCCTTTTGGATGAAACTAAACGGAAGGATACACTCCAGGAGCAAGCCTAATGTACTAAATATCACTGAAAACTGCTTATAAACCGTAACAGATCTAAGAACAATGAGCTTGCACTCAAGCAAGTAGAACCGAAGAACTGCCTTTCCTTGTGACTGTTACATGTTCCCAGATGTTCAAAGAGCAAGTGACATCCCATCCCCCGAGTCCTGTCCTTTCTGTCCCAAAGCAAGACAGAGCAATTTGAAATTTGGATTCTGCTGATCCAAATCTCTCTTAATGTTTTTTAATAATTTGGTTTGAGAATTGTCGTAGGGAATGTTAGTGAAGGTAGCTATCTTACTTTTATTTTACTTTGTTCTGTGGTTGACCATACTTACTTTTATGATCTCATACAGGCTAGGTGTATGAGCTGGGGACACAACAAACCGGCTCAGCCATCAGTGATTTTATTCAAAGCATTTTACACTTAAGGTTTTCAGGTCTGTTCTCTGCACAGGATGACTTGACAACTGTCAGAATAATAGGTGTTTCTTTCATTTTAGAAGTCTTTGACTCAACTACAATTAATGGCTCGAAATTGTATCTCTCAGTGAACTATTTGCTAGTTTATGTGTCATGGACTTATTCAAGACTTGAATAAGTCTTACTGTCTGAGTGAGAAAAAGGGATAACTCCCTAAATTTCTAGCTCTTGTGTAGCCACTCCTAATGATAAGGATGGTTGTAAAAAATGCTGCCTAGGTGGATTAAGCAGTATGTGCGTGATTTGCCGAAGCGGAACCATTTCTTTGCTTAAGACTAGATCACCGTCTAATAAAGCTACAGCTGCATCTGCATTTGAAGTTAAACATGTCTGCTTTATTTCTAGGTAATAGCTCAGCAAGTTTCAGAGGAGAATTTACAGGAAGGTCGTCTGTACCCTCCGTTAGTCACTATTCAGCATGTGTCACTGAAAATTGCTGTGAGGGTAAGTCGTTTCAGTCTTTTGTGGCTTCTTTTCTTCCCACGCTCTCTACATAATTGAGCATTTGATTTGATCAACTAACATACCTTCACACAAGCTGAAGTTGGTTTATGTCAATCAATCTTGGACAAGTAGCAGTTTCAAAATTAAATTTAAATTCATAAATGTAAACGTAACCCAAATACAAGAAGCAAAGATATGGAACTATAGCAAGTGTTTATGTCCGTAGAGCCCAAACTGTGCTGCCCAGCAGTTAGGAGCAGGTCCCCAGGCTCACGGTCATGCGAGCTGCACAGCTGAAGGCTTTTGGCCCTTCATGATTATCAGTTGCCTGTCAAGAAAGTAAATGTCACCCTATGTCCGGGCACTATTCCCTTTTGTTCTCATCCTTACTCTTACTGGCCTATCAAAATAACTACCTACAGGGGCTGCTTTTTGATTATGGCTCAGGTTTGGGTCAGGGGTTGTGCGGTTGGTTGGCTTTTACTGGCAAATACAGAGCTGATGCAGATGGATTTTCAATAACTGACCTAAACCTGCAGTTTCCCAGGAAATTTGGCTGCCCTGGAGAGAAGAAGAGGAAGCTTTCAAATAATGTATTTATCCCAGTTCTTCCCTCATTCTGTATTTTACGGGGTGGGGGGAGGGTCAGCATTTTAGGAGGTTATTTTGTTGGTCTTCTGTGAAATTTTTTGCTCCAATTATTGTTTTCTCTCTTGGTCACCTTACTGTGAATAATTCCACTTACTGCATATTCTTTTGAAAGAATCACAAGGAGCCATGATGCATGAAACAGTTCCCCCAGCTCCACTCACTCTGTGTATTTAAAAAAAAATAATCCTTCCTACAGTTCATGTCTTCTTAGGCAAGTAATAACTGTTCTGTAGATGTCAAAATGTTACCTAGATTCCTCAGGTGAAATCAAACTGCCTGTGAGTTTGGCAGAAACACGGTGATAGATATTCCTCCTCTACTTCTGCGTGTTACATAAAATACAAAAAAGGAAAATGTTACCAAACAATTCTTTCTGCCTGATCTCTGTTGAAACTTCATTCCTGCAAATACCTATTCTGGCTCATATAGCCCAAGAGGTTTAGCGATGGCCTCCGCCTTTTCCAAGGGAGGAATACTCTCAAAATTTTTTGGAATACCAAACTTGGGGTGCAAACTCAGACCTTATTCAACCGTGCTAATTATGCGCACAGACCTGAAGATGAACTCTTACATGAACACCCAAAGTGCTTCTCAGTGAAATCACGTTGGGCTTCAGATTGATCCTAGAAGGGAAGTCTAAATATGGTAACTTGGGGTCTCAGCTTCTCACCAAGCTAAAACATTTATGTCTTAAAGAGACAGCTAAGGAGAGCAGGAGGGAGACCGTCTTCCTTTTATTCAGAGTAGGAGCGTTTGTCTGTTTGCCAAATAGTTTGAAGCAGATCTTTCCAAAGAGTGCTGCTGCATAAAACCAGTTTGTCCAACTTCTGTTTCTTGGGTGAACGTCCAGTCTAAAGATACACATTTCTCAAGTAGGTGTTCCTCAGACGTGAGAGGCTACTTTGATGTGTTGAGTGGGCTCCAACCCCTTCTAAACGTCCCTTTTGTCTCAGCTATACTTGTTATGCATCCATAACTGATTCACTTAGGTATGGTCTGCGTGAGGAATAAGCAAGCAAATATTCGTATTTCCCCCAGCCATCTCCAGAATTAAACCTGTGCACTGTGTAGGACTAATGTTTTCTTGTGAGTTTACCTTTAAGAAATATATTATCAAACCATGGCAAATAATAAACTTCTCTAATATGCAGGGAGCATGGAAGCTTTGAACAAATCACACTTTTCTTACAGTGCTTTGGAGAAGATGGGAAACCAGGGTAACCCAATGATGGGAAAGCAGAAATTGTATCTCAGTGCTTGGGGTTTGTGGAATATTTTATCCACCACTGCACAATAAAAGCTAAGCTATTACTGGACGAGGAGGAGCACTGTATTTGTAACAGCAAAGACATGTAATCCTGTTCAAAGGTAGCACGAGGCAGACTCACTTAAATGCAAACATCATCCCGTTCCTAGTCTTACTTGCTGTGTACTAGCCCAGATCCAGTGTGAATATAGGTGACTGTCAGCACCAGGGAAGATGAAGACTTATCTTGATTTTGAACTAATTCTTACTTTTAAATCCTGTTAAATGTACTCAGATAGTTTATCAGCACTAATTAGGATTTTAATGCATCTTTCTAGATCGCAGAAGAAGCCTACAGGAATAACACTGCCTCCACCTATCCTCAGCCCAAGGACCTAGAAGCCTTCATCCGCTCTCAGGTTTACAGTACTGATTATAGCAGCTTTGTGGCTGACTCCTATACCTGGCCTGAAGAAGCCATGAAAGTGAAACTGTAAATATTTAATGAAGAATGAACAAACTAGCTGCAGTTAAAAAGCATTAAAATATTCAGAACATTTCTGCCTAGGAAACCTAAGAATAACTAATTTTTTAAGATGCAGAAAACTTTTTCTAAATTGTAATATTTGGTTAGAAACTCAGATCAAGAAATCATATTAATTATACATCAGAAAATAAAAATTAATCTGAGAAATATATTTGTGTTTGGTTATTTTGATTGTTATTTTAATTGAGATATCCTACACTATAGTATGACAGATCTTTTTGTTATCGAAGTAAGTGGTTGTATCTTGAGTTGAGAGTTCTGTCACAAATGTCAATGAGAACTTAAGCAGAAAAATGGTACCATGGAAAATTAAACGCATATGATGACTGTTTAATCCATTACAGGTCACAGCGTAACTTGCATTAATTGTCAAGCTATTATTTAAAAAAAACCCAAACAAAACCTTAAACAACAGTAAGGTTAGAATATTTTCCTCCAAAGAAAAGCCTTATTGGTCACTCCTGTGTGGAGTAATGAAAATTCTCTAAAAACTGAACCTGCAGAACCTTTTGTTCACATCTGATTAGAATATTTTAACATTACTTAGCTAAGCTAAATTCCTGTAGATGATCAAAGATTTCATTCCCCCACCAAGATGACTTCTGTTCTGGTATGCTGCGATTGTTTGGCCTGAAGTTCATGGAAGTGTTGGGACTCCATGGTCTCGACAAAAAGGGAGTATCAAAATGTTCTGAATAGGCTTCTTTTTCACTAAGTATTTTCTTACAAACAGCAGTTATCTGGCTAATGGTAGGGGTTTTTATGTATCAAACCCAATGAATTGCTGTAGTATTTGAGGCCAATGTATTTTTAAACACGTCATAAGTGATAAAGTATTATTCTTTGTAACAAACTCCCAAATCACCCAGCTGAGGTCTACTAAATAAATAATTATGATGGGGAAGAGAGTCCATCATTATGGCGGCAGCAAACACATTTTATTAATTCTTTGATATTTACTGATGATTTCTCTCGCTTACTACTATTGGAATGATATGGTTAACTCAATGTCTTCAGTATGGTCTTTAAAAGAGTTTTTACAACTTCATTGATAATTCAGCATGCTGAATATGTTCAGCTGTGCACTAATTTCAACTAAAGATACATTCTTTTTTTTTTTTTTACCCTTTCTCACCTGTTAGCCAGTTATCAAAAGTGATACCTGGCAGTGACCCTCACTGTTCTACAGAAAAGTGATTCCCAGTACAAACCTCACTGAAAGCATCCAGGGACACAACTTGTGACCTGCATTATTCTGGATTCATGATTAGCGTTTCCAGAAGTAAGTGTCATGAGTCTGTTGTTTTCCTTAGAAGGATACACGATTGGATTGTACTGTCAGCGCTTTCCTCCTTTAGAATAAATGAACAAACAACAGCTCTAACTCCGAACTGTTTGACCATCCTCCTGCACAGACTTTCTGACCTATGCCAGCACTGCCTTTCCCACTCCGTTCTGGTTGAAATCTCAGGGATAAGGCCTATTTCTATACCAGTTTGTTTTGCTACTTTAAAGTTTAGCATTTGGCAACTTCCCAACAGGACTGAATGCAAATTGTTTTATTCTTTTTGAGTCATGATCATGTGGAATCTGCACTCATGTATCAATGTTCAGTTCAGTAATTTGACATAGAAAAGATTCGTAAAGTTATACGTATTTTTATTTAATATAGTTTTTTCATTTTTCTGTATTTTACGTGTATTTCCTTATGTAACATAGGGGAAAAACAGAGGAAACGCTAAACTTTGTCTCATCTTACACATTTTCACTTCCAAGGTTCTTGGCATAACAATGTAAATATAAAATGCCATGAGTTGAGCAGCTGAAAAATTACTATTAACATAACCAGACCGTAATGAGATGATAGGAAGAGGATTGCAAAAATGGTGATATTGGCAATATAATGGTATAGGTGCTATCCAAAGCATACAAGGGATGGGGTGATGTGGGCTTCTTTCTCCTTCCCCCCCCCCGCCCTTTATTTAAAAGCAAAACTTGGTCCTGTGGTTGGACCCAAGCCTGTGTGTTTCATGGATTAGTTGAATGAAGTGAGAGCAGATGCTTTGTGAAGCGGTAAAAGATATTGCAGGCACCATCATGAATGTAGCAGTGAGATTTCCTTGAGCTGGATGTGCTTTTGTGTCGGAAACCACATTAATCTGTGACTGCAGCCACTTTGGTATCCCACAACTGTATGCAGAAGTCAACTACAGGTCTGCACCGCAGCTTAGTAACAGACAGCACAGTATAATAGATGAGGAGACAGAAGCGTGTAATTCAGGGTACTACAGTGTGGGATGTTTATCACCTTGCAAGCACTTTTGAGGTGTGGCTCATAGTGACAAATGCCAATTTTAGGGTCTCAGAAAATAAGTAAACACCTCTCAAAAAAATTCAGAACAGAAGCTAAGATTAAGTACTTGAACCATTCTGTATGTTAAACAGCTTCCCTTTTCACAGTAGCTATAAGGTACAATATTTCAATGTTACCATCATCTCTTGCTGTCCCAAATTAGAACTCCTTACACAGTTTCTCTTATTTGTCTGAAAGTTTGCCTTCGACACCAAATAAAATCTGAAAAATGTGTCCACTTTGATGTTGTTTCAGGAATTCTAGGAACTGGCCAAGATCCATGTGATAGTCATTCCTCAGGCCATAATCACCATGTGCCTGAAACTGTAGGTCTTCAAAAGCACGAAAGAGACGAAGATTATCAACGCTTCCCTCTGTTTCTATATTCTCCACATGCTTGCATGAAATATGCTTCCAGCTGGGATACCTAATAACACGCCAGAACTCTTCACAGTTTTCTCGGAGTCCCTCCACGCAGATGACACCAGGTTTCCCTGTTAGGCAGAAGCCAGTCAGATTTAACTTCCTTGCACAGTCAAAAATCTTTTTCCTCAGTTCCTGCCTATATATGTGATGGCTGTAGATCCACATGCGGTGCAATGTTTCTTTAACTACAACTTCTTTTGAAGCACTTTCAGATGAGATCTTACTGTTTTCCAGGTAAGGCAGGCTGTGGTCTTTCACCCATTGCACAGCTCCACATATACACAGTTCACCTGAATCCAAAGAGCTGATGTGAGACGCGAGACTAGTGTTGAGCTGCAACTGTTGCTGTCTGTGCAGTGCATGTGATCTTGCAAAAAGCTGAGGAGCTACGTGAGGATACATATGAGGCAGCAGTACCTGCAATTCCACTTTTACCTTAAAAAGAGAACACACACACACACACACAAAAACAAAATGAATTCTGCAGCTACTGAAAGACATGCTAGACTCTTCTTCCCTGTCAAAGGCAGACTATGAGGAGAAGCAATTAAGATTGCAACATCCTGAAGCCTGGAATTACTTCTTCTGCTTTCCTTTTGTCCACTCCTTTCCTTTTGTTGCACCATGCTGGGACTTTCCCAACATATCTAATGCTATCTTCTGCTGTTTACAGAAATAATGCTGTGGCTTGAAAGAAGGTACAGTTACCCTCTAGGGATATTTCTATTGCATGTTCTCAGTACGTGCTCAGTGTTGCTACAGCGATAAACTACGAGTCTGTCAGAGTCAAGGGGCCAGTGGCTTTTGAGAATCTTGTCCCTTACCAAATGCACATCTCATCAATGAACTCAGCCCAGTTGCTGGATCTACCCCAGGAAAAGAAAGCCAAGAGTTAAACAAAACTTGTTTACGATTGTACATATTGTATATAGAGGCATTATGATTATTTTAAGCAAGTATTCACCCTGACAGAGGAAGCATTCTCAGGATTATAGGGGATAAAAAGATCTACATGCATTTTAATCGGGGGAAACCTCTGGATTATCTTGCCTGATCTCCTACAAACCCCGGGCTGTTGAATTTCTCTCAATCATTCCTACAGTGTCTTAAAATGGAGCACCTCATATTCTTTGGAAACAGAACCCTGCCTCTGGTCCAAGAGCAGGAGAGGGTTCATGTGTCCTCGGTGCTTGAGGCTCTTGCATTCTACTCGGGGACTTTCACTACAGTATACAATCAAATTATTAGTCCTGCAGAGAGAGGTGAATCATGAAATGACTAATTATCTTTCCAAGCTCCTTGACAATCTGCCATGGAAAAAAAATTCTTCCTGCAGAAGCCCTCCCTACGCAGTTCATAAAACTTTCTGAAGGCTGGCAAAGGGGTGCATTTTAGACATACACCTAAGCCTGTACATAAGTTTCCAAATAATCATGAAGCCATGTCATTACCCAGTAAATTGTTTTAATGTTTAATTATCCTAATTATCCTTATTCCTAGGAAAATGCATATACTTCTAGGTTAAGTTTGTTGGTTTTCAATTTCCAGTCATTGCATTATTGTATACTCAGACCTACACAATGGCTACGCTGTCTGTACAAGCATTTACATTACTTAGATGTCACACATAACCTTTTCTTCAATTGGATAAACTCTTGGAACTCCTTATACTCTAAGTTTCGGGTTTTGAATTGGAGTTCATAGGCTGGTTTTGGTTTAGTGTTTGTGTGACTCTTCTTAATAGTATTCTGCCCTTTGGGGCTATTTTTACATTAGTGTATTTCAAATACAGATCAATGAATGTTAGTACATGTGGCAGGGAGGGGAGGAGAGATGTAATAGGGTGGTTTTGCTAGAATAATGTAAAAAGTCCAACATATGTGTTTCCATGTGGGGAGCGTTGCCTTTGTAACACACAACTCTCTAAACCAGTAAACTAACAACCCTCATATAAGCACAACCCTAGCTAAGCTCTTGTGAATGCTGTGTGTGCCGCTGATGTCGGTTGTCTATTCCTATCTGTGATTCTATTAGCCTTTCTTGCCCAAAGAAAGTTAAGACTCAAATAAATAATAAAAACCAAGACTTTTTTGTTACTCTTGACTTTTGAAACAGCAAACAGAAATTAGGTGGGGTTTTCCCTTTTCAGGGCAGCGTTTTTAAGTGTGAGCACAAGGAGTAAAGAAAACAACACATGAACGCATCTACGTGGAAGTTCTCACCCTTGCCTCCCCTACATCAACAGCGATCGAATATTCGAGCTGTGGGGGCAGAGCTCCATCACCGTTGCTCAGGTAGCGCTGCACACTGGACACGGCATCCTCATCCAGATTTATTTCACCTTCTTTGGGAAACATTGAAAGGAGCATTTCCACTTCCAGCAGCTGGAGCTCCAGGCATTCTTTTACGGTGACGGCCATTGCCTGGAACAAGAGGCCTGGAGTCAAACCCCGGCGTTCAACAGACAGCAAGGTTCACCACCACGCCGTGCAACCGAACGAGCGAGCCTCCGCCGAGAAACCCCACTGTTATTTAAGGCCAGAAGTTGATTAAATACGACTGGGTAACAAAACGCTTAGAAGTTAGTCCCTTCCAGCCGAACTGGAGAAGGGAAAGGGACGCGGCAGGACGCCCAGCCAGCCAGCGCCGCGCCGCGCATGCGCGCCGTTCGCCTCACCTGGGCCGCAGGGCTTTCCACCGCCGCGGCGGAGGACAGCCGCCACCCGGGGCGGAGGGGAGGCGAGGCGATACGGCTCTTCCCGCCGCCTCCCCGGTGGGAGCCGCTGAGGGGAGGCAGCAGCGCACAACCCCCGGCCCGGGGTCGCTGGAGCCGCCGCCTCAGCCCCGGAGCGCGGCCCTTCGGCGGCGGCGGCGCGTACGACGGGCGGGAGGGGGGCGCGCATGCGCACTCGGCGGGGCGGGACGAGACGGGACGAGACGGGACGGGACGGGTCGAGACGGGCCGGCCGGCGGGGGAGAGGCGCGGGGCGGCAGCGAGAGGACTCGGTGGCCTTTGCCAGCTCCGCGACAGCGCTGCAAGATGGCCGGGGGCCGGGGCTGGGGCCGGGAACCGGCCCCGGCCCCAAGCTCTGACTGACGAGTGGGCGTAGCCGGCGTGCCACGTGGCGCCTGCGTGGCCGCTCACCGCGCTGCCATTGGGCGGGCGGGGCTTGGGGGCGGGGCCTCTCTGGCTGTGGAAGGGGAAGCGCGGCGGCAGCGGCGGAGGGTGAGCGGTGGCGGGTGGGCTCCTGTCCTTCGCGGGTGGGCTCCTGTCCTTCGCGGGTGGGCCCCGAGGCCCGTTCAGCCTACCGTGCAGGGTAGGCGGTTGCTGGAGCCGCTTTGTGGTGGCGTGGTGTCCGGCTTCCCCCCCCCGCCCAACGGCTGTCTGCGCCTTCAGGTGTCCGGGGACGGGGGTGGAAACGGCGGCGCTGGGGCGGTGGGTCGGTACGGAGCAGCTTAGCAGAGCCGCCATCCGAGGAGAACATCCAGGTGACGCCGCTGGGGGTTTCCCTGTGGCTGCAAGGGCTTGAGGAGGGAGGGCAGGCTGCTTTGCAACTCAGAAGTTAATATATGGGGCCGTGGCCGAGTGCACCGGGCGGCTCATGGCCAACTTTGTTGGGATCCCTGGATCCAGCCGGTTGAGAATCGTGGCTTTCCTCACCTGAATCGCGTCATCCCTTCGTGATCCGGTGAAATCTGGTCGAGCTCTGTTTTGCTAGTGCTCTACTGGGAATGTAGAGGCTCCTTCATGGACCGCTCTGGTTGCGGTCCCCCTTGCAGTCCCACCGAGGGATTTGATATCTGTGGTATAAGAGGTATAAGATATCTGTGGGCTTCAAAATTAAATGAATTGCAAAATATGTAACTAATTATAATGACTTCTCTCACTTGCTTCCGTGTTACTTCCTTCTCTAGAAATGGATTCTGAAGCCCTTAAAAAATACTCCGCGTTACATCCTAAACCTCCTGGACTTACTCTTCAGTATGGCACCGCTGGATTTCGCACCAAGGCCGAACAGCTCGATCACGTCATGTTCCGCATGGGCTTGCTGGCAGTTCTCAGGTCCAAAGCCATGGTATCTACTATTGGCGTCATGGTTACAGCATCTCACAATCCTGAAGTAAGAACAACCTTTTCTTTAAAAAGAAAGTAGATGTGATCAGTCTGCTGGAATCTAAGCTCTTCCTGGTACCAAGAGACCAGACCCTGAAGGCACTTGGACCCGCTTAAAGCATGTGTTTAGCCTGCTCCTTGTAAACATGATCTCTGGCATGTCTGAAGTTACTTTTTCCTGTACACACAAGTGTCATTTTCTGTCATGTGGCAGTGTTGTAATGTAGGAAATTTGTAACATTGGCAAGCTAGGAGTACCCTTGAGAAGAGATGAACCTTTGAGCAAAATCTGCAAGTTTAAAAAATAAAGAGGTGCAGCAATTACAAACCAGGCATTTAGACTTCTGCAGTTGTGGAGCATTCCAGGTTATTAGAATCTCCCCTTATGTCATTTTAATGTAAAATAAATTTCATACCAAAATTATAAGGGGGAAGAAGTTGGTTACTTAATATGCTGGTTACATTACATTTCTGTGCTTGTTGGAGGTTTAAATAAACAGCTAAGCTCTTGCTTCCCAGAAATGCTCCATATTTAAAGAAGCAATATGATTGAACCATGTGT